>CBVK0102329237.1:0-29156 GCA_900067695.1 Picea abies
GCTCTTCCGATCTCACAGTTCCTTCAACCAAAGACTCCCCCAGTTGCTGATTATGTAAACCTTCAAGATGACAAGCCCACAATGACTATAGGACCTATGTTAGAAGACCGAGATGACTCTTGTCCACCCTTCTACATATCCCTGAATATCCATGACAAGATCCTGCACAACTGCTTGCTTGACTCAGGAGCATCACACAATATTATGCCTAAAGCAATGATGGATGAACGTGGGCTTGACATCAAAAAACCTTACCATGATCTCTTCTCTTTTGACTCTAGGAAAGTCAGATGCCTCGGCCTCATAAAAGACCTTGTCATAAACCTTTCCTAGCTACCAATGAGAAGCATGGTAATGGATGTTGTAGTGGTTGATATCCCACCCAAGTTCGGCCTCCTCTTGTCACGTTCATGGAGAAAATCCCACCCAAGTTCGGCCTCCTCTTGTCACGTTCATGGAGAAAAAGGCTAGGAGGTACCTTGCAGATGGATCTTTCGTATGCCACAGTCCCGGTGTTTGGAGGAGAGCTAAAGAGACTTTACAGAGAAAATTAGCTTGCCTACATCATTAGTGATGGGAAGAATTCTGTAAACCATCCCATCTATGCATTAGACACAGACTTTGGGGCATGCATTCTAAAAATAGATGATTCTCAGCCAACTCCATTGCAGCTCACAAAGATTACTTATCAGTAGACTGATGGAGAGAGTACTCCTGTGTGGAGCATGTTCTTTGATGGTGCCAGTACCAAAGACTCAGCAGGTGCAGGTGTAGTTTTGATTTCTCCTTCAAAAGAGGCTATTCATTTGTCTTTTAAACTTGATTTCAAAACTACTAACAATATAGAAGAGTATGAGGTTTTGCTGTTGGGATTAAATTCTTCCAAGGAGATGGGAATCAAAGGACTAAAAGTGTTTGGAGATGCGGATCTCATCATACAACAAGTGAATAGTACTTTCCAAGCAAAACATGTCAGGTTGAAAGCTTACAGGGATGAGGTATGGAAAATCAGGGACTCTTTTTCCATTTTTGATATTTCTTATAAACCCAGAGCTACGAATCACCTTTCTGATTCCCTTGCTGTCTCAACCAGTATGTTCATTCCTCCCATGCTTTCTAGACTGAATTATGAAATCCAAGTCAAATATAGAACATCCCTGCCCAACAATATCAAATATTGGAAAGTCTTTGAAGATGATGATGAGCTTAGTAGATTTCTCCTGGTGGTAGATGAATTTTCTGATATGCATATTGACTAGGAAAATCAAAATGTAGAATAATCCAAAAAGCCTAAGCTAAAAAGAAAAATGGGTCAACATGATATTGTTCAGCTGCCCAACAATTATATACCTCGGGGTTTGGTGCCTCTTGAGAAGATTTTCAACCAAAATGATGTCCCGTACAAACCTGATAAGAAGGAGAAGGATCCTGCTGTCCATGAGCACAATATAGGAAGCCAAAGTCATCCTAAATTCATAAATCTGTCCACTGAATTAACTGTTGACCAGAGGTCAGAATATTGCAGCATTATGAAGGAATTTGCTGATGTTTTTGCCTGGAAATACAGTGATCTGAAAACCTATCATCCTGATGTCATTCAACATAAGATTCCCCTTGAGAAAGACACCATCCCTTTCTAACAGAAGCTGAGACTTATCAGTACTCTCTTATTGCCTATAATTGAAAAAGAAATAAAAAAGATCCTTGATGCCAAAATCATAATCCCATTAAGATACTCCAAATGGATTGCAAACTTAGTAATAGTGAGAAAAAAAAATGGTGAGATCAGGTTATGCGTTGATTTTAAAAACTTAAACAAATGTTCCAAGAAAGACAACTATCCCCTACCCAAGATGGAACACTTACTGTAAAGAATTTCAGGGGCCACTGTCATGTCTTTCCTAGATGGCTTCTCAGGTTATAACTAGGTTTCTGTACACCCTGATGACCAAGAAAAAAATGCCTTTACTACTCCTTGGGGTATCTTCATGTACGCCAAGATGACATTTGGGCTAATGAATGTCAGGGCCACTTTTCAGAGGGCCATGGACATATCTTTCATGGGAGAGAAGGACAAGTTTGTCCTTATCTATCTTGATGATATCACAGTTTATTATAGCAGTCATGAAGAGCATCTAAAGCATTTGAAAAGAGTATTTTTGAAATGCAGACATTTCGGGATTTTGCTGAACGCCAAAAAGTCTCAATTTGATCTCAAGAAGGGTAAGCTCCTAGGCCACATTGTTTCAGTAGAGGGAGTGAAAATTGATCCAGTTCAGGTGGAAGCAATTCAGAATTTGTCCATACCAAGGCCAAAGAAGGATATCCAATCCCTACTCGGTAAGATAAATTTTGTCAGAAGGTTTATTCCTAATTTTGCTGAGTTAGTGAAACATATAACCTCTATGCTAAAAAAGGGATTTGAGATAAAATGGTTAGACAATGCAAGAAGTTCATTTCAGGATATCAAACAGACTATCATGGAATCTCCCACTCTAATTAGTCTGGATTACACCAATAATTTCTATATTTTCTCTTTTGCTTCCTATGACATAGTGGCAGCGGTCTTGTTACAAAAAGATGATGAAGGTCTTGATCACCCGATGGCTTTCTTCAACAAATCACTCAGGGATGCTGAACTAAGGTATGATCCTATAGAAAAACAAGCTTATGATCTCATTAAGTCATTAAAAGCTTTCAAATTTTATATCCTCCATGCAAAGGTTGTTGGCTATGTTCCTTCAGCCTCTGTGAAGGATGTCATGACCCAACCTGATATTGATGGAAAGAGAGCTAAATGGATCGCAAAGCTGATTGAGTTTGACATAGAAGTGAAGCCCACTAAGCTGGTAAAAGGCCAAGGCCTTACCAAGCTCATGAAAAAAGAGAATTGTGATCTTTTGGACATCAATTTCATTGGGGAAAGTTCAACAAGTTTGCAGACAGGGGTAGCAGCAGAAGAGCAACATGACAGCCAACAGGTGGTCGATAATTTGTCTTCATGTGAGTGGTATTCAGGTATTGTTCATTTTTTACAGAAGTTGGAGGTTTCTCCTGAAATTAGCGTGACTCAATCCCGAGCCCTTAAGCTCAGAGCAATTAAATTTTGCATTAATGATAATCTTTTGTATTGGAAAGATCCTACTGGTTTACTACTAAGATGTTTAGACAAAGATGAGTCAATTGAAGTCATGCATCGATTTCATTTGAGTATTTGTGGAGGCCATCATTACTGGAAGACCACAACTCATAAAATCCTAAGGGCTGGGTATTACTGGCCTTTTCTTTTTTCAGATGTGTGTGCCTTTGTGAAATCTTGTGATAAGTGCCAAAGATTCACAGGAAAACAACAACTAAAATATCTACCCCTGAGACCTATTGTAGTGAATGGTCCTTTTTAGTAGTGGGGCTTAGATTTCATGGGCGAGATTAATCCTTCATCTAGTGGTCAGTATAAGTGGATCCTGGTAGCCACTGATTATTTTACCAAGTGGATAGAGGCAATCCCCACTAGAAATTCCACTCATCAGGTCGTTATGAAGTTTCTTTATGAAAACATTATGATCAGATTTGGTTGCCCAAAAAAGCTAGTGACAGATAATGCAACATCCTTCAAAGCTGATGCATTGGTTGACATTTGCAAGGCAATGGGAATTCAATTGGTACACTGTACTTCCTACTACCCTCAAGGCAATGGTCTTGCCGAGTTGTCCAATAAGTGTCTAGTTAGAATCATAAGAAAGCTGTTGGAGGAAAATCAAAGGAGCTGGGATTCCAAACTAAAGTTTGCTCTTTGGGCAGACATAGTGACTAACAAGAAATCCATAGGAACTTCTCCCTTCAAACTGGTTTATGGCACTGTTGCCATTTTCCCCATTCAGCTAGTTCTACCAGTGGCTAAATTATTTCAGGAGGAACAAACTGAATCAAATGATATGGTAAGAAGAATGCTTGACTTGGTAGAATTGCAGCAGGTCAGAGAACAACTGGTGGATAAATCTGAAGCTCATCAAAATAGGATCAAGGATACTTTTGATAGAAAAGCAAAGGTGGACAACTTTTAGGTTGGTGATTGGGTTCTGAAATGGGATGCCCTTAGACAAGATAAAGGCAAGCACGACAAGTTTTATTCTTTGTGGACCGGTCCTTTCATGATAACTCAGGTACAACACAACAACACCTTCATTCTGCAAAGTTTGGAAGGTGAAGAAATGTTTGGTGGCCCAGTCAATGGGCGTTTTCTGAAACTCTATTTCATCTAAGGCTTCAAAGTCTTGTCATTGTAAATTTTATTTTCAGTTTTTGTTTTTGCAAAATAACTCCATGCCCAATGGAAGCACTAGTAGATAGGTTTGAATTTTATTTTTACAAGAAAGGCATTAGTTTTGTGGTTCTTGAAACCTCACAAGGAGGCTTTCACCCCCTATAGGAGATAATGTTATCTCCTCAAATAAACCAATCGAGTTATTTCATTTTAGGTGATAGGATGTCTTTGAAAAATTGCCTTTCTAAATTTTGTAAGTTTTTTTTTTTAAGAGCTTGAGTTTGCAATAAAGTTTCAAAAGCTCTAGTTCGGGGGTTTTATTTCAAAAAATCAAAACACAGGTTTCGGTATCTAAGTGTGTCTCCGAAAAGCTATGTTAGCTACCAAAATCCTTAGCTTTCGATAGCTAAAACCCAAAAGTTGGAGCTATGTTAGCTACCGAAAGCATCGGAGCTCAAAAAAGTCAACCCGTCCTTTGGGGCGCCTAAATCGTCAGAAGGAGCTTTCATGATTGCAATATAGATTGCCGAAAAGATAGGAAATGAGCCGTTTGATGACTTGGAACTTTAATTTTAAAATCATCTGTTTCATTGAATAATGTGGAGATGTACTTCATGTTCTGCCATTTGAATTGTTAATGAACCGACTTTTTCAAATCAAACACTTGCCTCTCATACCCCTTGTAATCGACACTCTCCCTAACTTCATTTTCCACCTTTCTCGCCTCTGTTATAACTGAACTAAGAAACCCCCTCTTGCGTTGTGTGGTTTCCCCTCCAAGACTGTTTTTTCAAAATTACAGGTACACAGGAGTTGACCAGCAAATGAAGACAAGAGGACCAGTGCTGAGAAGAGAGTTGGATGACATCAATTATTTGGATTCACACCCAGAGGTGTGTCAATTCTTCAAGGACGCAGAATGTTACCAGTTTTGTAAAAAATTGCAGGGTTTTCACCAGCAGGTGGCAGAGGCTTTTGCTCTAAATTTTGATGGGAGAAAGGCAGTCATTGGGCAAGATGAATTCCAAGTGGATGAAGCCCTTATAGCTAAAGTGACAGATTTTCCCAGGACTGGAGAAAATTGGTTCAAAACCACTTTTACAAAAGATATTGAGTTCAGATCCTACTTGAAACCAAAACACAAGTGTTTGATTTGGAAGAAAGATATTCCTATATCCTTTCTTGAGCAAAAATGGAAACACTTGTTAAAGGCTATCCTTGCCTATATAACTTGTGAAGGTAGATATCATAGGGTAATGATTTATCACTTCAAGCTCATGAACCATTTCACTGGTAGGAGCCCACTCAAACTACCTTATTACCTTCACAAAAGACCAGCTAAGATGGCTCATCAAGTTAAAGAAAATCCCAACAAGATTGAAGGAAGATTATCTCATCATGGCTTGATTAAGTTATTGGTTTGTGAGCTGCTGCAGAGAAGGAACATGGATTGGGGCCACTTATTGTTTTGGAATGAATTTCAGACAGACTCACAACTAGAAGACAAGGAGAATTCTTCTTCAAAGAAGTCTTTTACACCCAAGGGTGGAAAAAGAAAGAGGAGAGCTATCTCTCCAGTAACATCTGAACAAGATACTCCATCTTCCAAGCACAAAGAAGCAAGAAAGAGGCTGGAGTTTGTGAGGGACAGAGAGCATGATGTACCCAAGAAAACAAACTTGTTAAATCTTCCATATTTAGACTCAGATGAAGAATCAGAACAAGGAAAAATCCATGTTGATGAAAGTGTAGAATTCTCCATGGAACAAGCACCATAAACCAAGTGCTTCACCAGTCTTGAGAAGGGTGAATCATCCAACAGGAAAAAGAAACAGAGCAAAGACAAGGAGATTAAGAAGCTTAAAAGGAAAATAGAACAACAAGAAGTGCTAGAGAGGGTGATTAAATCCAGGTATGAAACTCTGTCAAAGAATTTTGTTGAAACCAGTGCGGCCCTAGAAAAGCTAGCACATGAAAGTATAAAGGAAAAGAAGAAGTGGAAGAAGATGGTAAAGGATTACAACAGTTTATGGTGGCTAGCTAGGCACTTGAAGAAAAAGGTCAAGTTATTGAAATTGCGAGCCATGCCTGCAATATCCCATTGTCAAACATCTGTTGATCTTCAAACGCTAGCAAATGCAGCCAACCATCTGAACGATCCATAGGCAACCATTCCAGAGATTGAGCAAGATGTAGAAGCTTCAGAACAACAACCTCCAGATGTTTAAAGGCCAGGACAAAGACATTTTTGTGATTTTGATACTCTTACCAAGAAGGAACTTTTGGTAGCTTAGGCGAACATTTCAACTATTCATTAGCTACCGAAAGCAGAGCTTTTGGTAGCTAACCGACCCAGATTTTGTTTATTTTAGCAACCGAAAGTGCTGACAGGGCAGAAAGGTAGTGTTTTTTCACAGATTCAAGTTTTTCTCGTCCAAATGCCTCAGGAATGATTCTAAACGTTGGATAATAATTAAGGCCATCATGATCAAGAGTCTGTTTTGATTTTGGAAATACCCAACAAGGTGGAAAGATGAGGTTGGTGACCTATTTTTCAGGCATAAAACTGCCTTGTTGTCAACAGGTGGCGTTTTCAACTTTCAATCAGCCTTGGAAGGTCTACTACACTTGTCGAAGAGTTGGAAAGACATAAAGTTCACTTGAGATAAAAATTGATCCAGTTTACAGGATTTCTGCCTATTTTTGGGTATCAGTTGTTAATTTTCTATTTTTAGTAAATTCGATCCATTATTCTAGGATCTGGAGATTTGTTTTAAAGGATATAAAGCCAAAGACTTTTGATGAACCAAAGGTTCGATTTTGAGTTCTGTAATCCACTGTTATTGTGATAAAGACACTTTCTTTAATATATGCAAGCTTCTTTCATTGTTATTATCAGACTCTCTTTATCTTTTTCTATGCCTGTGAGTTGAAGTCATTTCTTTGTCTATGTTTAAATGGTCCCATGGTAACTGTCATCTTACCTTTGATTGTTAAGCAAGAATCATAAGCATCCTTTGCTAGTTTGTTGACCCATCATATATATTGTTATGTATGTTCTGGTTAATTGATTGGTTTTCTTATCCATTTGATCTACAAACCTGTCTGATAATAACTCTTGAAGGCCTTGTACTGCATGAATATAGATAGACTATCTTGAAGATACAATCCAGTGATTTAGATATTCATATTGATCCAAACCCACACCCATTATTGAGAAAATAATTACAAAAAGGTTAAGTTAAAAGGTATCTCTGAGATACAGTCTATGAGAGTTTCCTGGAGTGATAACATAAGGGAAAGAAGCAGTTGCTACGGTTCATGTAACCGTTGATGAAATCGATAAAAGGACATCAATGAGCAAATGAACACACGATAAACCATCATAATAAGTTTAAGTTGATCACATCCTTCTTTTCTTTATCAAGTCCTTCATCTAGTTTTTCCACCTCTTCCACTAGAAAGGTTTAACCAAAGACTGATAACTCCTTTTTTTTTCTTCTTACCAAGTCTTGTTGATCCTTCTACCCCCCACTATCTTCCTTCTAAATCTTATTTATTGTATTTATATGATTTATGGTCCGCGGGAGCCCCAATCCCAGTCTTTACGACAAACACATTTACAATTTCAAATAATATGTAACAAACTATATATTTTTTTGAAATTTCAAGAGAACTACTTTGGGAATAATCTTGACTGTACTTTGTAACCCTGTTTTCAGAATATAAAGTATTTGAGGTTGATCTATCATTATCGTTTTTTGAGCTCCCCATGTGTTGAAGTTCTCTTATGCATACAAATAATCTTCTTTTTATTTTATGTGATCAAAAATATTTATCCCAAACTATGATGGATGTGAGGACATTTTTCTTATTTTCTTTAAAAATGTGAAATGTGTAATTTCTGGTCCTTTCTTAGGAACTTTATTTAAAAAGAAAACGAAAACATTTTCCTTTTATTTTCTTGTAATATTTCTGTTTCTTTGAATTACTACAATAGACTTCTGTCAAGTCCCACATTTTGAATATTTGAAAATCTCAAGAAAATCTAAGAGGAGTACCACCTCTATAAAAATTCAGGGGGATTTACATCCTCGTGAGGTTGTCGTTTTGGTATTAACGGATTCAAGCATCAACAAGTTTATTGGTCATTATTTGGTCGAGTTCTAGTCTCTACGAGAAGGAGTTTGTTCCTAGATTTTAGGAGGTTGTTGAGAACTAGTTGGTTTGAGAGATTCTCTCCAACTAGCTAGCTTCCTAGATTGGTGTGAGGTTGAGATATTTGATCAACCAAGTAGATCGTGAAATCAAGGTATTTATTCTATCTTGAGATCACTATGATTGTTGTATTTATATGTACTTTGTTTGAGTGTTTAATAGAGCATGAATCACAATTTTGGTTTGTGTAATTAGTGTCTAATCTCCCTCTCCCATTTCCCAATATGGTATCAGAGAAGGATTGGGATTGATTCCTGCATGGGAGGGCCCAGGTAATTGAAAGGGAAATGGGAACCTAGCTCATGTGAGAATAGATAGTTTGAGGTGATTGTTTATGTGTGTATGAAATAATGTGTTGGTTTTTCCCTCATGCAAGAAATTGGACAAGTAAGGTAGTGTAAGATCTCTCAAAGGAAATAGAGATGACCAAACTCGGGCTCCTTATAACCTATTAGTGGCGAGATCTGGCGGCTTGGCTGCAAAGTAGTGAAAATATGCACATTGAGGGAAGGTGAATCGTTACAAATACATCTTACCATTTGATATGACGTAGGAATGTGTAGTGGTTTATGGTGAGCTATAGGTGTGTCTCTATGTGCACAACCATAATCCATTCAACGATGCACAAAGGAAACATGTCGTTGTAGAAAAAATCCATTGATGCCTTGCTGAGAGAAGGCCAACTGCATTGCTGGAAGAAGAAAAGTGGTAATTGGGTTGTCCATTGTTTGGTCTATCATTGGCACGTGCAAAGCCTTCGACTTCTAAGCTCTAGGCTCTCCCACAATTTTTTTTTAAATGCAAAAGGGAAATTTATCTCATCTCCACCATAGTATTAGAGAGGAGAGGGTGCACTCCATAACGGCATAATCTCTTTCACCTTGCTCAAAATTAACAACATCCTCCTTCCTAGCTGTGTGGATTGAGGGGCAAGTTATTGACATCTCTAGATTGAGGTTTAGGTTGAGGTGGGGATGCTCATACCAAGCTAGTTTGCTTGCTGCATCTGAAACTTACTTGGATTTGATGCTTAGTTCAGATGAGAGAAGAAATAAATCTTGGACAATCCCATGCGAACATGTTGTTTTAGGCTCTTTAAATTTCCCTGGAGCCGAACGATGGTGGCGAGATTTCCTTTGAAAAGGATGATGGGCAAGGGGATCGACCTTCAAGCTGATATTTGTTGGAATATATAGGCTATATGGCAATTATATAGTAGAGCACAAAAAGAAACTATTGAATGTTGTAAGTAAGCTTGGGTGCTTTAGTTGAAAGCATGGTTAGTATGTTGAAATGTTGCATGTTGATGTATATCTGTAATGAATAAGAAAAAGGATGCAATGAAGAAGATGTACGCCATTCATACAAATAAAACAAGCCCCTTAATTAGGTTGATGGGTTGAAGAAGGCATACATGGATCGACACCATATTATGATACCTTGGATGTAGTTGTGAACCTTAAGTGGATCATGATCATGAGAAGAGGAGCGATAATAGAGGTTGATGGGACCATAATTGTGATTAGAAAGGAGCCCAAAGATGTGAAGGGCGAGCCTACAATCATGTTACATAATTTTGATTGCATTTTGAACAATTTTCTTAAACAAGTTGATAGAATGCTCGGAGATGGCAAGAAAGATTAGACGTTAATAGAGAACCTATAAATGTGATGTTGAGGAATCTTTGACCATGCTAATTTTAAATATGCCTTTTAAATTTCCTTGGAGTTTGTGTAGAGGTACATGTTGAGTCTCATCAACTCAATGTGTGATCCATTGTTAGATTTGACCAATCTGACAATTTCCTATGGAAGTGTAGAAGCTCCTAAGAAGTGCGAGCGAATGTTTTGGAATCAGAAACATTTTTTTATTGAGCCTAGCAAACTCAACAGCAAGTGTTGTGCTGTTAAAGTTAGATACCCTAATAAATCAAAGGTAAATCTAAGACAATGAATTGATAGTGATAAAGGTCAAAGACATAGATCAAGACTCCAAACATGTAAACAACTACAGAGGATGAAGAGAATATTATCTCTTGTTGACGATTTGAAGTCCTGCTTGGTAACATTTTGTGATGCAAAATCATTCCATAGTTTGATTTGTAAAGGGAAGTTGTTGGAATGATAAGCAGGAAGAACACAAGTGTTGTTATGGAACAACAAAGAGATTACTTCAAGGAAAGGTGGTGATAGTGGAAGTCGTGCGAAAGTAGCAGAAGTGCAGAAGTAATAAATGTGAAATGATCATGGACAAACAAGGTAAATTGTGTGAATTGAGTTGAATAAAACAAAATCATTACCATATGTTAATATGAGTCACACATTATTTATAGCAAGTCTATGATGTAATGCTTATGAAATTCATGTATTGGTCCTTGAAATGTTTGATTATGTACCTGGTATCTCCATATGATGGATTTTATAATGTATGTACATATGTTTAAGTAACATGTAAAGGGCATATCGTTGTAAGACTTGACTATACATGCATACCATTTTGTTATGTATCCCTATTAATTTATAGTGCATAAAGCTCTTTTATAGAGTTATATAACACCTAGAGTGCGCCATGTCACGGGTCGACTGAATGATCTATGAGTGGACCTTGTTGGTTGTGAACTTTGGCAAGTGCCTAGAAAACCATGTGTTTTACATTAAGGGGGAGTTCATCAAGAGGTTGAATGAACCACGTACCTGAAGGACATCCTACAAAACCCGCGGTTGCAGTGGTTGATGACCCACACATTTTGGTGGATGGTTGTCTCTTTATATAGACTTTGGTAATTTGGTGATGCATGATCAAGGTACGAAGAGATTACCGTGTTGGACCAGACATAGACCTTGTTGATCAGGAGGTGCTTCGATTGAGAGGACTCAGTGATGATGAAGACCTGACCTGACTATTGTAAATACAAGTAGTCGTTAAGGGGGAGTGTTGGGATATGCAACTCCCTCTTGTATTTAGTTTGTGTGATCATATTTAATTATTGAGTTTATTGCTCATTATTTGGCAGAGTTATAGTCTCTACGAGGATTTTGTTCCTATATTTTAGGAGGTTGTTGAGGCCTAGTTGGTTTGAGAGATTCTCTCCAACTAGTTAGCTTCCTAGATTAGTGTGAGGTCGAGATATTTGCTCCAAGTAGATCGAGAAATCAAGGTAGTTATTCTATCTTGAGACTATGATTGTTGTATTTATATGTACTCTATTTGAGTGTTTAATAGAGTGTGAATCACAATTTTGGTTTGTGTAATTAGTATTTACTCTCCCTCTCCTATTTCACAATAAAGGGAAAAATGTTTTTTTATTGCATGTAATTGTCATGATTGAATGCATTGCTAAAATATTGTTGGATCACCATGAAGGGATTTCTTGTGGCTTGAATTGCATTTACAACAATGGTGACCTAAGAAATGAAGGCAAATCAAGATTAAATTGAATAATGGTGACCTGATACAGGAAGGGAAATCATGATTAAATTGAATACATGCCTAAATTAAATTGATGGTTGTCACGGGTTCAAAATGTTTAAGCCATCTTTTGTATTTGATTGTTTATAATAATAGTTATTTATAAACAATTACTCTATTACTCTATGATGGGTGGAGATAACCAATTTATAACCATTCAGAGAAACACTTGAATGACATCATCAACAACCCACGTTTTTCCAATAGTGGTCGTGGCTATTTTAGTCATACTCACACATTTCCAATAGTGGTCATGGCTATTTTAGTCATACTCACACATACTATACTGCAACGAATGTTGTAATATGGAGGGAATCTTAGATAAACAATGATTCAAAGAAGAGTGTGAATAAAGTTGAAGTTGAGGGGTCCATAGGTCCTAGGGGCTGAGAATGTTGCTCTAATACCATATGTAATGGTCTAAATTCTAATTCAACTAAATTCATAAATAAACATAGTAATTTGTAACCACTTACTGAAATACATAAAGATACCTTAATCCTTAATTGCATAATTCAAAAGAATAATCCAATGGTGAGAAACTTACCCGAGAGTTGAGGAAATCAACTCACTTACAATGCTATGAATGTCGAACCATTGCACTCCAATCTTTGATCTAGCACGCCACAACAGAGTGTGGGGGATGATTCTCCTCCCAACCAACCCCTCAGTCGTCACCACTAATAACCGTTGAACCCTCAATCAACTGCTTATGCAAGATTCTAATCCTTTTCCTCAAATTTCCAGAAACAAAAGATCCCAAAATTTCATCTCCACCTTCATTATATAGAATTATTCTTACCCATTCATGCAGGAAGTTCCATACATCCCTGAATGGGGTGGAATCTTGCTCACTTGAAAATGAGGTGGATGGGACGTTGGCTCACCAATCCATGCCACAGGTGGCAACCGCATCTACTCATGAAAAGAGAGCACATGCCCCCCACTGGGAGAGAAACACCATTATTTTTAATACTAAAGACGTGGAGGGAAGCTTGTATGATGGATCGCACAGATATGGCACTTCGACCACAAGAAAGCTCATTAATGAAGTTAATGGCAGAGTCTGAGAGGACAACAAGGTTGATCGCTCATGCAAGGCTGATGCTCCCTCCATATCCGAGCATTATGATGATCATCATGACCGGGCTAGGCCAGGAAGTGTGGGCATGCTCGCAGAGAGAAGAAATGTGGGTTATTAAGCAACATTTCTGGAATAGGGGAGGTATTAAGGTAGTTCTATTATCATCCTTTCTAATTTTCGTGAACACTACTTTTTCCAGTTTTAAGCTCAACTCTCATGTCTTTCTCTTCCTCCTCCTCATGGCATTGCGCATACGTAAGCCTTGCACCACCCCTGGTCCATCTCGAGCAGCTCGAGCAATTTTGGATGTTGCCGATTTCTATCACAATTTCATGCCTGAGGAGGATCGGGAAACAATGCCAACATTGGAGGTGGAAGTTAGGCTTCTTTGCGAATTCAAGGATCATGAAGAAATTGAGTAGTGAGTTGGTGGTTTAATTCTTGATCTGTGTTGCACCAAAACAAGGGTTTCAAGGTTTTTCGAGACCCTCGATCTCTATTGGCGCACCAAGACTATGGTGGCTCTAGGGATGCTTCCCAAGGAAGATGAGTTCAAGAAATTAAAGCACATAATGGAGACCTTGGAAGAACAAAATTCCTATCTTCTCTCAGGGTCACATGGATTTCCCAACGCCATGGTAGCGCCTTCCATCCTTCCGCTGCAAACCGGCTTGAAAATTCATTTGTTTTTGTTTGACTGGATGTAGTAGGCCTATCCTCTCCACAGGTTCACCATGCTAAGAGTTAATCCATTTTTTAGGTTTTTACTCCTCTTTTATCACGTTTTTTTTGTTATGACCTGTTCTAGTAAACCTACATAGCCCTATGTGTCTTATATAAAGTATATTTTTAAACTTATTATGTTTTTCAAAGCCTGGTTTTCCCTATGGGGTAGGCAGACTCATTTTGATTAAGGGAGATTGTCATGGTCTCTCTGGAAATTGACTCTGATCAAGCATAGTTGTACATTATATTTATATTAGTATAGTCTTTTTTTACTTAAAAAAAAAGGGAGTTCCATACATAAGTTACACTTGTCATCAAATAATTAACCACATATATTTTAGCCTTTTCTTAATTTAAAAGTTCCCTAAATTTAACTTTTCTTATTTTTACCCTTTTATTCTATTATTAAAGTAATTCCTTCTTATTTATTTATTTTAATCTTTTACTTTATTTATTTTTCTTTCTATTTTTATACCATTTAAATATTTATTATTATTATTATTAAATTAATAATATGGGGTATTACAGTTCCATGGATCTCACTAGTGTGAACAATGTCTGCACTAACATATAAATTTAGATTTTTCCCTCATCGTTGTTGTTAAATTCTTCAACAATCATGCAAACTTCAAATTAAAACACTCATAGCTCCATTCCAGGAAACAAAGCGTCGTTTTCTGTGTATAGATTTAGGTTTTTGCCTGGTCTTTTTGTTAGATTGTTCCGTAGTTTGCAATAACTCAAAATTTAAACTTTATGAGAACTTTGGTAGTCTCTGATCATAGATTTAGATTTATTTTTTTCGGGTCCCACTAAAATTGTTTGAAGATAAGAAAACTACAAATTCAAATAATTTATTGTCCCGTTCTCTGAAATTAGCAGGGTTTTTGCAGATGGATTTAACTATTTTTGACTTCTATGTTGAAGTTTTCTAGCATTGATGTGATTTTTATTTTCTTCATCAGGTATGTGAATGATTGTATTGATGGTCAATTCTTGATTTTGCTTCTAGGATTTCTTTGGATAGTTGATTAAACTATGGTTATTGGTAGGAATCATCCTTGTCCCGGATCAAGGGTGTTTGGATATGTAACTCCCACTTGTATTTAGTGTGTGTGATCATATTTAATTATTGAGTTTATTGGTCATTATTTGGTAGAGTTTTAGTCTCTACAAGGAGTTTGTTCCTAGCTTTTAGGAGGTTGTTGAGAACTAGTTGGTTTGAGATATTCTCTCCAACTAGTTAGCTTCCTAGATTGGTGTGAGGTTGAGATATTTTATCAACCAAGTAGATCTTGAAATCAAGGTATTTCTTCTATCTTGAGATCACTATGATTGTTGTATTTATATGTACTCTATTTGAATGTTTACTAGAGCATGAATCACAATTTTGGTTTATGTACTTAGTGTCTAATATCCCTCTCCCATTTCTCAGTATGGTATTAGAGAAGGACTGGGATTGACTCCCGCACGGGAGGTCCCAGGTAATTGAAAGGGAAATGGAACCTAGCTCAGGTGAGAATAGATAGTTTGAGGTGATTGTTTCCGTGTGTATGCAATAATGTGTTGGTTTTTCCATTATTTGATGAGGTCCAGAGTCATTAGTGTCACGTCAGTGAAAGAAATTGGACGAGTAAGGTAGTGTAAGATCTCTCAAAGGAAAGAGAGATAACCAAACTCGAGATCCTTATCAACTGTTAGTGCTAAGATCTGGCGGCTTGGCTGCAAAGTAGTGAAAATATGCAGATCAACGGAAGGATAATCGTTACAAATACATCTTACCATTTGATTTGATGTAGGAACATGTAGTGGTTTATGGTGAGATATAGGTGTGGCTCTATGTGCACAACCATAATCCATTTAATGATGCACAAAAGAAACATGTCCCTGTAGAAAAGAGCCACAACTACTTTGTTGAGAGAAGGCCGACTGCATTGTTGGAAGAAGAAAAGTGGTAATTAGGTTGTCCATTGTTTGGTCTGTTGTTGGCAAATGTAGAGCCTTCAAATTTTAATCTCTAGGCTCTCCCACAGTTTTTTTGTAAATGCAAAAGGGAAATTTAGCTCATCTCCACCATAGCATTAGAGAGGAGAGGGTGCACTCCATAATGACATAATCGCTTTCACCTTGCTCAAAATTAGCAACATCCTCCTTCCTAGCTGCATGGATTGAGGGGTGAGTTATTGACAATTCTATATTAAGGTTTAGGTTGAGGTGGGGATGCTCATACCAAGCTAGTTTGCTTGTCGCATCTGAAACTTGCTTGGATTTGACGCTTAGTTCCAATGAGAGAAGAAAGAAATCTTGGACAATCTCGTGCGAACGTGTTGTTTCAGGCTCTTTAAATTTCCTTGGAGCTGAACGATGGTGGCGAGATTTCCTTTGAAAAGGACGATGGGCAAGCAGATCGACCTTCATGCTAATATTTGTTGGAATATATAAGCTATATGGCAACTATATGGTAGAGTACAAAAAGAAACTATTAAATGTTGTAAGTAAGATTGGGGGCTTTAGTTGAAAGCATGGTTAGTATGTTGAAATGTTGCATGTTGATGTATATCTGTAATGAATAAGACAAAGGATGCAATGATGAAGACAAAGAGATTACTCCCAGATAAGCTGGTGATAGTCACAGTTGTGCGAAAGTAACAAAAGTGTATAAGCAACAAATGTGAAATGATCGTGGACAAACAAGATAAATTGTGTGAGTTGAGTTGAATAAAACATAATCATTACCGTATGTTGATATGAGTCACATATTGTTTATAGCAAGTATATGATGTAATTTTTATGAAATTGATGTATTGGTCCTTGAAATGTTTGATTATGTACCTTGTATCTCCATATGATGGAGTTTATAATGTATGTACCTATGTTTAAGTAACATGTAAAGGGAATATCATTGTAAGACCTGACTATACATGCATACCCCTTTGTTATGTATCCCTATTGTTTTGTAGTGCATAAACCTCTTTTATAGAGTTATATAACACTTAGAGTGAGCCATGTCACAAGTCGACTGAATGCTCTAAGAGTGGACCTTGTTGTTTGTGAACTCTGGGAGGTGCCTAGAAAACCCTGTATTTTACATTAAGGGGGAGTTCTTCAAGAGGTTGAATGAACCATGTACCCGAAGGACATCCTACTAAACCGACGGTTGCAACGACTGATGATCAAGGCATTTCGGTGGATGGTTGTCTCTTTATATGGACTTTGGTAATTTGGTGATGCATGATCGAGGTACGAAGATAAAGTATCGGGTTGGACCATACATAGAACTTGATGATTAGGAGGTACTTCGGTTTACAAGACTCGGTGATGATGAAGACATGACCTGACTATTGTAAAGACAAGTAGTCATTAAGGGGGAGTGTTGGGATATGCAACTCCCACTTGTATTTAGTGTGTGTGATCATATTTAATTATTGATTTTATTGGTCATTATTTGGTAGAGTTATGGTCTCTATGAGAAGTTTGTTCCTAGATTTTAGGAGGTTGTTGAGGCCTAGTTGGTTTGAGAGATTCTTTCCAACTAGTTCGCTTCTTAGATTCGTGCGAGGTTGAGATATTTGCTCAACCAAGTAGATCATGAAATCAAGGTAGTTCTTCTATCTTGAGACTATGATTGTTGTATTTATATGTACTTTATTTGAGTGTTTAATAGAGTGTGAATAACAATTTTGGCTTGTGTAATTACTCTCCCTCTCCTATTTCCCAATAAAGGGAAACATGTTTTTTTATTGCATGCAATTGTCGAGATTGAATGCATTGCTAAATTATTGTTGGATCACCGTGAAGGTATTTATTATGGCTTGGATTGCATTTACAACAATGGCGACCTCAAAAATGAAGGCAAATCAAGATTAAATTGTATAATGGTGACCTCATATAGGAAGGCAAATCGAGATTAAATTGAATACTTGCCTAAATTAAATTGATGGTTGTCACGGGTTCAAAATGTTTAAGCCCTCTTTTGTATTTAATTGTTTATAATAATATTTATTTATAAACAATTATTCTATTAATCTATGATGGGTGGAGATAACCAATTTATAACCATTCAGAGAAACACTTGAATGACATCATCAACAACCCATGTCTTTCCAATAGTGGTCATGGTTATTTTAGTCCTACTCACACATTTTCAATAGTGGTCATGGCTATTTTAGTCATACTCACACATACTATACGAAAACAAATGTTGTAATATGGAGGGAATCTTAACTAAACAATGCTTCGAAGAAGAGTGTGAATAAAGTCGAAGTTGAAGGGTCCATAGGTCCTAGGGGTTGAACATGTTGCTCTGATACCATATGTAATGGTCTAAATTCTAATTCAGCTAAATTAATAAATAAACGTATTAATTTGTAACCACTTATGGAAATACATAAAGATACCTTAATCCTTAATTGCATAATTCACAAGAAGAATCCAATGGTGAGAAACTTACCCGAGATTTGAGGAAATCAACTCACTTACATTGCTATGAATGTCGAACCATTGCACTCCAATCTTTGATCTAGCATGCCACAACAGAGTGTGGGGGATGAATCTCCCCCCAACCAACCCCTCAGCCACCACTACTAAAAACCGTTGAGCTCTCAATCAACTACTTATGTGAGCTTCTAAGCCTTTTCCTCAAATTTCCAGAAACAAAAGATCCCAAACTTTCATCTCCACCCCCATTATATAAAATTATTCTTACCCATTCATGCAATAAGTTCCATACATCCCTGGATGGGGTGGGATCTTTCTCGCTTGGCAACGGGGTGGATGGGACATTGGCTCACCATCCCATGCCACAGGTGGCAACCACATCTACTCATAACAAGAGAGGACATGGCCCCCACTGGGAGAGCAACACCATTGTTGTTAATACTAAAGACGTGGAGGGAAGCAGGTATGATGGCTCTCACATATATGGTACTTCGACCACAGGAAAGCTCATTAATGAATTTAATGGAAGAGTTTGAGAGGACAACAGGGTTGATCACTAATATGAGGCTGAGGCTCCCTCCATATCCGAGTCATGACCAGGATGGGCCAAGAAGAATGGGTATGCTCGTAGAGAGAAGCAATGTGGGTTATTAAGCAACCTTTCTAGAAGAGGGGAGGTATGAAGGTTGTTCTATTGTCGTTCTTTCTAATTTTTGTGAATGATGATTTTTCTAGTTTTAAGCTCAACTCTCATGTCTTTCTCATCCTCCTCATCATGGCGTTGCGTAGACGTAAGCCTCACGCCACCTGTGGTCCATCTCGAGCAGCCTGAGTAGTTATGGATGTTGTTGATTTCTATCACAATTTCGTGCCTGAGGAGGATCGATAAACAATGCCAACATTGGAGGTGAAAGTTAGGCTTGTTTGCGAATTTGAGGATCATGAAGAAATTGAGCAGCAAGTTGGTGGTTTAAATCCTGATCTGGGTTGCACCAGAACAAGGATTTCAAAGTTTTTCGGGACGCTAGATCTCTATTGGTGCACCAAGACTATGGTGGCTCTAGGGATGCTCCCCAAGGAAGATGAGTTCAAGCAATTAAAGCACATAATGGAGACCTTGGAAGAAAAAAATGCTATCTTCTCTCAGTGGTCACATGGATTTCCCAGGGCCACGATAGTGCCTTCCATCCTCCTGCTACAAACCGACCTGGAACCCCATTTTTGTTGTTCGACTGGACATAGTATGCCTATCCTCTCCACAGGTCCACCATGCTAAGAGTTAATCATTTTTTTTGGTTTTTACTCTTTTATTAGGGATTTTTTTTATGACCTGTTCTAGTAAACCTACATGGCATTATGGGTCTTATATAAAGTATATTGTTAAACTTATTATGTTTTTCAAATTCTGGTTTTCCCTATGGGGTAGGCAAACTCTTCAACCTCATTTTGATTACAGGATACTGTCATGGTCTCTTTGGAAATTGACTCTGATCAAACATAGTTGAACATTATGATTATATTAATATAGTCTTTTCTTAATTACAAAAAAAAAAGAAGAAGTTCCATACATAAGTTACAGTTGTCATCAAATAATTAACCATGCAATTTTTAGCCTTTTCTTTTTTTAGAAGTTCCCTCAATTTAGTTTTTCTTATTTTTACCCTTTTATTCTATTATTAAAGTAATTCCTTTTTGTTTATTTATTTTAATATTTTACTTTATTTTTTTTTCTATTTTTATACCATTTAAATATTTATTATTATTATTATTAATTTAATAATATGGGGCATTACAGTTCCAAGGATCTCACTATCTCGAACAATGTCTGCACTAACATATCTTTGCACAAATGCTAGTTGACCTCTCCTTCAACACTAGGTGGTAAATAGGAGAAATGGAGAAAATCCCCCCCTCTCTTAGATAACCCGATGATGAAATAAATATCCTCCTCTATCGATTGGTACCACATACTAAGACCAACCAAACCATGATCCCATCGAATAATTAACTCTATCAATAACTTGGTATTACCCTAAGGGAGGTATCCTCCTTATTATCCCCTAGCCTAGGGATAACTAAGAAGATCATGTCTCGAGGCCCACAGGACGGGCATGGCCCTTGAGGGCCCCTCTTTTCTTCAAGTACAGTCCACATATCGCCAACAACAATGTCCATCACACTAGCTTGGTCCTGAAGTGGCAGTGGGTCTTGCTCCATGAGGTAATGATCCCGTGCATCATGGTATGTATCACTCTGATTTTTGATGCACTTGAACATGTTGTATTGAATCCTTCTTAATTTCATGACGTTTACTTGGAAATTATTCTCTTTGCCTTGTTTAAACCTGGGAGGGTGACATAGTGCCCTAGTAAGTTGATTTCCCTTTAGGATGGGTTTCTATTGGGTGGATCTTTGAAGTGTCATCGTCTATTGGGTGGATCTTTGGTTTGTTGTTGTATTGGTAAGGGGAAGGTGCACTTTATATTCCTTTTGGTTCATCCTTTCAAGACTTGAACTTGACTTGAGTGACCTAGAGAGAGGAGTGGTTTACTTACTATTTCTTTCCCTTCATCAGCCCACTAGGTCTAGGGATGTCTCATTTGGAGTGAGTTTTTCTCCTCCTGAATAGAAAGAGGTACCCTATTGGGGTGACAGTGATAGGGCTGCCTCCATGTTACGCCAATATTTGCCTACTAGCCTTTAGGCTTTGGGAAAGCACATATTGTGTGATAACACTCCTCATAAAACTTGAGGAGGCCAACATCCAATAAAAGTTGCAAAGTTTGAGGAAATAAATCCCTCTCTCTCTCTTTCCCTAGCATCCCATCCATGATTGGAGTTATATTATTGGGCATTTTGATCCACACTTGTGTGCATCCTTCTTAACATTAGGGAGTTTAGACCCAGGGTTCATCCAAAGTTATCCAACAAAAACCCCAAAGCACCGACATATCAATCCTCGACCAACTCTGAGGAAGGTCTCACCTGAGATGCAAAGAGGATCATTGAGACCATAAGGTCTCGTGACATGGATGAAGGATAAACACATGAAAAGTCATGAGGATAGGCATCCATGCAGCTCATATCTAACAGATAATTAGGACTAAGCATTAAAATAATACACACACATATTCAACTCATACATAATAAACACGAAATGGATAAGAACTGTTGCATCTTTATTACTAGAGCCATTCCATCACAATAGAGATACACATTGTGCATGATAGATACATATGACAACCATAAAACTTCATATCTTCTCCATATAAAGCCTCATAGTTACAATATACTGTACAATACACCTTTACTCAACACTCAAACACATAAATATATTCAAAGTATTACAACATTAAAACATGATCAGAGTGAGCTCGATACTTAAGACTCAATGAATCTCTTTTCCTCAATATCTCACTAGTCTAACCAACTAGCCCTGTTTCCGATATTAGTGCTTTCTTTTATAGATTTCATTGTTGGGGAGCAATGTCTCTTTCTACTATGATCCACTCATTTGCATGAAAAAATTGTCTCACTTGCTTCTGGTGTCGACTAACGCTCCACACAGACTTTCTGTATCAATGGAAATTTTAACTGGCTGACCAACTCATCCCGTCACCGTCCCACATCCTCGTATGTTGCTGGCAGTAATCATTCAAGGAGATTTCCTGATGATTCCTTTCTTTATTCCAGCGGATGTCTTCTTGATTTCTGGTGCAACTGAAAAAACTTGGACCGATGCGCACTTGGTAGACAGTAAGCTTGGCACACAACTGAAAAAACTTGGTCCGACACACACCTTATGTCATTACTCACGCATTTCCTTAGGCATGGACAAAACTATGAAATGAACGCGCACGACTTCGTTTGTGTGTGTGCACCAAACAAAACCCAAAAAATTGGGTGCCAATAGTCCCCCACCACTATTATCTGGATCGTCCTCAAGCCAGCTGCTTTATGAAATGACCGTCGCGATGGACGGTACAATGCTTTTGACTTCCACCATAAAGTTCTTATACTAGCACTCAGGCTCATTGAGTTGGCCCTGGAGATCCTTGGAAAGTTGAATAGTTTCCTCGACGTCGATGGTTGTGACATGCGGGGTTGTTATATCTGTGATGTTGAGTTGCTCGATGAGGGGGGCAACAACAACTTGTATGTTCGAAAGATGAGTATACCAGTCCATAGCCTTATCAGTCATCGATGTGATTAACTCTCACATATTTTGTTGCTTATCCCTAGCAAGTGATCTCCTTTGTTCATGTGGGAATGGCATGCTTTGTAGTGACATTCTCTTTAGGGGGAAACGACCCCACGTCCCACTTTTACTATGCGACCTCTGCCTCTGCTGCTCGAGTTTGATCATGGAGGGTCGTGAGCTCTAGAGGGGTCTGTAAATAATACCATAATTTGAAGCTTTGAGTGACCATATCGACGAAGCATTCGACATGGTCTTGACCCTCCTCAACGACTGTTATCGCTTGGGAAATTTTCTATTGGAGGGTGGTTTCCTCTACCGTTAGATGTTGTAGTCAGTGCTAAAGTTCATGATTTTGTGATTGCAGAACTTACATGTTCTTGGTGACCGCTTTCATTTTCTACAGAGCTGGAATATCCAGCTGCATCAGTGCTGGCAGGGAGAACTAATAATAGGCTTCATTCAGAGTGGTGATCACTTCGGTGTGGTTTCTAAGAAAGGATGCATATTGGCCCTGAGTTTCTACATGTGCAACCACTTCAACCATGTGTATATCCTGTAAAGTCTTTCGGGTCTCTTCCAATTCATTACGTGCACGATATTCCCATTATAAGTGGGATCGCATGGCATCATGACTAGAACGCTCTTGCATGTAGTTGAGGCGTAACTGAACATGTTCCTTGTAAATGGATTTTTGGCATTCTCCAAGCTCATGGACTAGGGAAGTGATAAATTTTTGGATGTCCATTGTAGGTACTTGTGACAAGTCTAACTCAGTTCTAGTTGAGATTGACGGGATGACCGCAAGTGGATTGACATTGATTACTCGGTGTAGACTGAATCACAGAACCTTGAGGGTTTTATTAGTTGAATTTGGAGATTCTGGTAAGGAGGGAAGATAAAATTGTTGGTATAGAATAAGCATCTTTTTTATCATGTCCTTGTGGGATAATTGTTGTTTGGCTAATTGTGTGCAAATATATTTCATTAATTTTGCAACTTGTCATCTTTGAGTGGGAGAACCCTCCTTAGTTTTCTTATGGGATCTTGTCCAATGATTATTGGCCCTAGATCAGGGTTTGGAAGGAGATGTGGCCAAGGTGGCTTTTTCTATAATTGGGGTTGGTCGTGGTGGAGGTGAATGGTTGTTGTCAGACCTTGAGTCAATGTTTATTTGAGCTAGGGTCCAAGTGTTGGACACCATCTTTCTCTTTTTGGATTAAGTTTTGTCCGCATCAGACCCACTCATGTTTTGAGAATGAGTAGGGGAGTGGGGAGAGTCTATATTCATGGTTGTTTTTTTTATCTTACCTCCCTCCATTGCAATATTGGACTGGTTTGGAGAATTCTTTGACCTAATTTCAAGTTCAGAGTGTATCTATGAGAAGAGAGGTTGTTCTAAATCGACCATTTTTCAACTCCCGTGATAATATTTCTTTCTGTAATATAGAAGGGAAGTACAACTTTTAATTTCCTTGTAGTTGCACGAGGACAAATGACCACATTATGGAAGGTACATGTACAAAGAAGATGATGTTCATGTTGATTTTTCATATGAGATAATATTGTATATGAATATATTATTGCAATGATGAGTGTTCCATATATAGAGAACATATTGTGACCATCCATGAAAGGATGAGTCCCTTGAATAATAAATAACTACTTATTTATTATAGATATTTATACTTTGTATTATAAATATCATGTCATATATTGTATATATATATAGAAGAATGTATTCTTGATGTTGTCCAAACATCAACACTCACTCTCAACAAAGGGAGACATTCTTCATAATGCCAAAGCTTGTCTATGAAGTATACAGACTTCACTTTAGACTCATGACACCTGTCAGTCTTGGAAGATGTCTCTCTCCCACTTGAACTGAGGGGAAACTCCTCCTATGACTCTCCCTCTAACCCAATTGGCTCTCTCTGAGATCAGGCTCACTTTGGGTTCACATGTGATAGCATCTAACATATTTAAGTCTTTCCCATTCCAAGTCAAATCACCATGACTAAGGAAAAAGATCACACCAAGGCTATTTACCACAGGTACACCCCTATGAGTGAATGTCAATCCAATGCTATTTGATACATGGAAAGCACATCAAGCACCTCGAGTCCATATAACTCCTTGTCATGATCAAGGAAGGACTATGCTTGGGTCCATTGATCACATGTACACCCTTGTGATAAATGTATTCTATCTCCATTGTTTTACAGCCCAATCTAGGAGAAGGTCCGCCCGATGCTTACTAGGACCATTCACTTGTGTTTATACACGTCATGTAGTTGGTATCCACAATACTTGAGCTAGCTCATCCTACAAGGGGTGGACAGTCCCTTGGGGCTAATCAAGCTAAGTCATCTTGGACCATACTTGACATATCGAGCTTCCTTCATGAAACAAATGTCTCAGCTCACTCATGAATCGTGTCCATACTAGACATATCATGGTTCCCTCTTGGAACACATATCTAAGACATATCAAGGTTCCCTCATGGAAACAATGTCTTCTCGAGGACACATCGAGGTTCCCTCATGGAACCAATGTCCCCCAAAACATATCGAGGCTTCCTCATGAAACCAATGTCTTGGTTCCTTCATCCGACCATCTGAGGCACGTCAAGATGAAGTCCACATTCCCACCTACTAGTCCACACAAGACCCTCTAGGGACAATGTCTCTCGTTTGTTGCCTCAAACATCAACTCTCTCTCTTAACTAGGAAGGTATCTTTCCACGATGTCTTCATACAGTATTCCACTGACTACTCTACAAGAAACTAGTAGCACACAACTACTACCATACCATCGATAGCTTAAATCATCTGTCACAGTCTCTGTGATCAAGAAGTAGCACACAACTACTTCTAAGTGATCTGGTAGTCTCCATGGCAATCAACTAGTAGCACAGAGCTACCACAATTCCATCCAATAAAACATGACTGTGTTGATCCATAGTATTACACAACTACTGTCCAATGGTACACAACCACTGATAGTAGCACACAAGTATTGTCCAGTGACACACAATCACTGCCAGTGGTACACAACCATTGTAGTAGCACATAACTACTTTCCATAGACACACAGTCACTGCCAGTGGTACACAACCATTGTAGTAGCACATAACTACTTTCCATAGACACACAATCTCTGCCAGTGGTACACAACCACTGTAGTAACACACATCTACTGTCTAGAGACACACAATCTCTGCCATAGTCTCATGACTATGCATGTGTCCCACAGTTGTCATGCACTCAACAAAGTGTCATGTGATTACAAGGACCATTCTTCCTGACCAGGTCACCATCTGTGCCACAGGTAGGGCTGACTTTTACAAGTACACATATTCTTTTCTAGAATATTCTTTTTTGAATATATACATTATGAAGACCGACCATAGTTACAAAAGTTCAATGCTCCCTCTTAACTAGGGAGGTATTCATAACGACCAGCTAAATGTATTCAAGTTGACCAATTTTATCTAATGAAAAGTTACATCAAATATATTATGAAATATCATCAACTGCATCATATCTGAGCCATGATTCATCTAGAATGGTGGACATCAAGTAATATCATCCACTGTATCATCTCTAAGCCATACTAGCATGATACAAATGCATCATATCTAAGATGTACTGACATGATGTGGAGTATCATCTACATCATCTCTACATTGTACTCGCATGATGCTTCTGCATCATATCTAATTTGTACTAGCATGATGTAGATAATGCCTCTGCATTATCTCTAAGTTGTACTAGCATGATGCTACTACATCATATCTAAGCTTCACTAGCATGATGCAAGTCAGGCAACTGCATCATCTCTAAGTTGTACTAGCATGATGCTAATGCATCATATCTAAGTTGTACTAGCATGATGCGACTTCATACATCTGTATCATATCTAAACTGTACTAGCATGATGCAAAAGCATCATATCTAAGTTTTATTATCATGATACAGATCAACACTCCCTCTCAACCAAGGGAGCCATCTCCACAAGTCCCAACTTCTCCCTGAAGTATACAAACTTCCCTTTGGACAAGGGCTTCGTCATAATATCCGCTATCTGCTCATCGGTGGAGATATACTGGAGTTTTAATTCTCTCTTCTGGACTCGATCACAGATGTAATAATACTTGATCTCATTGTGCTTTGACCTATCATGGAACACCAGGTTTTTTGAAATCTTCATAGAGCTTTGATTGTCATAGAATATCACGGTCGAATATGACACCCGATCAAATAGTCCAGGAATCAACTTACGAAGCCATACTGCTTCCATATAATCATCACATGCTGCAATGTACTCTACCTCTGGAGTGTTCAGTGCCAAATATTTCTGTTTCTTGCTAATCCAAGATATCATGGCCGAGCCCAAATTGAAGTAGGTACATGAGGTACTCTTTCTGTCATCTGCACTCCCTACCCAATCAGAGTCTATATATCCCTGTAGCTATACATCACTGTTTAAGACATATCTCAAACCATAATTCAATGTCCCATGTAAGTATCTCAGGCTATGGTTTGCAGCTATCCAATGCTCATGTTTAGTCTCCACCTAGAACTGGCTCAATGTGTTTACAACAAAGCATATGTTTGGCCTAGTATTCACCAAATACATCAATGATCCAATTAGTTGTATGTACATGAATAGATCAACCAGTTCATAGTTTGAGTTTCTTAACTTTTTCAAATTAGTCACCATGGGAGTAGCCTTGGATTTGCAATCCATAATCCCAAACTTTTGAAAAATCGTGATAACATACTTCCCCTGACAAAGAAATATCTCACCTGGTTTCTGCCATACTTCTAATCCCAAATAGTAATGAATTAATCCAAGATCATTTATCTTGAACTCTGAGTCCAAATCCCTCTGTCACTGTGGCAAACCCTGCTTTTCCAGTTTTCCTCGCTGGCTATTCCCTCTTTCTGGGAGAACCCTCTTTCCATGAACCTTCTTCTCACGATTTTCTTGCAATTTTCAGAGAATAACTATTCAATCTCTGACTAGGTCAAACGATACATATATTCAAATATTTAATACACTAGAAAACAATAAATCTCAAGGATATAGGTCCTTTGTCTTGTTTTAGATCCAAATAGAAATGTAGGTTGCAACCAAAACACCAATAAATATGATACATGAAGTCAAACTAATCACTAGGTATTAGGTGAATATCAATTAATGGGAATTTTTTTATTCTACCACCAATACACTTATACCAAGTTGAACCTATCATAGTCGATTTCCAATTGATGGCAATACACATCTGACAAAGGCCAATATAGTGAAATTCTAGTCTACTCTTCCATATCTCACCAATTTTTCCTTGATATACAATGACAACAAACTTTCCAACTGGTCGATATCACTTTTGACAAGCCTTTGCGCATCATCCCATGAGTTTCCTTTCTCCAGCCTCAACTTGTTTAGCAGTTTCTACAAAATGGGCAATATGGACCTCTTGCACCATCCCTTAGAACTACTATTGCATGCATGCGACATTGTCCGCACATATGCATACCAGAGCAGTTACTCAAATAGAACAATGTTTCCAATATATTGACATTCACCTCATTTGCAAGCATATAGTCATGCTCCATCTCCTTGAATTGATGGACTAAAGTCAACACCAATTCCATAAGCTTGATCAATCTTTCAAACGTGCAAGCTATGGAAGCAATCATCTTCTTGCTTCACCCATTATAGGAAAGACTCATGATGGATCCCGCTGCTTTCTCCTGAACAAGAGGAGAATCTGAGAGCAACAAATCCAAGAGCCTCTGCGAGAGTCCATAGATGGAAGCAATCTTTATTTTGTTGGCCATGCTGCTTGTCGACAGATTCCAAAGAAGACTCCTATCATTGTATTGTGCAACAAATGATTAATGGAATATCAACGCTGCAACTTTATCCAGTGATCTGTGCTCCTTCAATATTCTCTCGCTGTTAATCGGGTTAAACGATAGACTCTCTAGGACCTTAACTGCATTTTATCTAACACTCCATGAATCAAGATATTCAACAGGTGTTGTGAGCCTTTGAATGGTGATGTGATTGGAAGTTATTCTTACCTCATTTTTCTTGGGAACGAAGAGCATATAAAGTACCTCTGTGGCCTCCTTGAGCACGATGGTCGATCCGGATTTCAGTAAGTCGATCACCCTCAATATTTCACCTTCATATAAAACAAGATCTAGAAGACACTCTGAGAATCCCAACATTAACAGATCCATGCCTATTATCTATTGTATTTGTAAATACGATTCCAACATTGATACAGTGAATCCGATAGCCATTGGGGAATTTGAATACTCAATCCTTTTGCAAACTTGGATCCACTGTACCATCAACGATTTATGATCATAATTATCAATTCTCTCGATCAAATTCCATAAGCGCTTTGATAATCCTGCAGTGTGTTAAATTTTTATATGAGATAAAAATATTCACACAAGACTCAAGCTATCTCTCTCATTTGGGCCCTCCCATGAGGGAGTCAAGCCCAGTCCCTCTCTGATACCATGTTGATTTTTCATATGAGATAATATTGTATATGAATATATTATTATAATGATGAACCTTCCATATATAGAGAACATATGGTCACCATCCATGAAAGGATGAGTCCCTTGAATAATAAATAACTACTTATTTATTATAGATGTTTATACTTTGTATTATAAATATCATGTCATATATATATAGAAGAATGTATTCCCGATGTTGTCCAAACA
>CBVK0102329239.1:0-17483 GCA_900067695.1 Picea abies
TTTTTAGGGTTATTTATGAAATTATTCATATTAATAAGTAAAGGGTCATTACATAGCCTAGAGAACCAAACTTAAATCAACACACTTATGGATATAAAATTGTATCTCTATCCCTGTAGATGATTTCTAATATCCATATACAACTCAAATCCATACAAATGACATTCATAACACAACACCCATTACACAGAAATTGAAAATAGGAAAAATTGTCATTTTCTAATAGTGGTGGAATGTCAAATTACAAATGTTTGAGTCTAGACTATGATTAAGTCTCAGCTCTCATAAACCTCCCTAACTTGGCTTACAATGATTTTTCATCCAACTCCAGTAGCCTACCACCTAACCTCTACTTGGAAATAATACAAATATTTATACAAGAGGTGCTCGACAAGCTTCCCTCGCAATATAATCTAGTGGTGTGAAATCACAATTCAAAACCCCTGTCTCATGGGAAAATTACAATGATGGAAATCTGCTCCAAATCGGATGTAGATCCTTCCTACCTTCAACCACTTAATGGAGACCTTATCTCCATCTTGTGTGAATGCACAACTTGACTCTTTCATCTTGTTTTCATTAAATTCCTGGATCACACTTTTGATTCTCGAGGAAAAATGAGAGGGTGGTGCCTCTCCCTTCCTTGAATGCACTCCATGCATGTAAATCGACTGGCATGTGCTATGGTGGAGCGATTCTCCTTCATCATACTCCATGGCTACAAAAATCACGAGCTCCTTCTCATGAGATTTCTAGGGTGGTTCAAATCCTCCTGGATCCAAAATTTTTTCTTGGAGCTGTCTCTCAGCTCCTCTGCTTTGTTTCTTCTGCTACTGCATCATCCCCACTTCTCATGCAGGTTTTCTTTTTTCCACCTTGCTCATGCTGATCGCTTCCTCTATCGATCCTAACATCAAATTTCTTATCTCCTCAACCACCTCATCCAACTGCTCCATCGACTGGCTCTCCTTTTGCAAACTATCTTGCTGCATTTATTCCTTGTTCATGGGTAAATCATATCAATCTCCCATGTTATATTCTTCATCTCTTGTGGCCTTAACTTTCCACTTTGCTACAAATTCCAATCTTGCAGTATCCTCATCACTGGGCTTTTGCTTAGCTATTACTTCTAATAGATTGACTCCTTTTAGTTCTTCGATTGGTTCCTTTCCAACTTCCTCCAACTACAACTCATGTTGGCATGTTTCCTCTAGCATGGCTATCTCATGGAAGCCACATTATGGTCCTATACTATCTAACCAATCCTCCAGTTCCTTTAACTCCAATTCCCATTGAGTGAGTAACTCAACTGGGCGTTCTCCTTTTGTTGGGACAGACTTCAATATCTGTTCCTCTTCCATGACAGTCTCAGTTTGTTGTCTTTCTGTCGCATATGTAACATCTATGTTAGCCTATCCTCACCCTCTTGGTAGGAATATCTCAACTCCTCTAATGATCAGAATGGTCCTCTAATCCTTCTCCTCGATGGTGGAAGTTTTCAACTTCTCATCATCTTCATTCACACGGTTCACAGTTTCACGTGAATCTCCATATGAGTGAGGTATTTCTTTTGATTCCTCCTCATCTTCCAACACCCTCTGATGTGAACTCTCAACTAAGCTAATTTTTCCTCCCTTTCCAACTTGGCAATGTGGGATGTCTCCTCTGCCCACCTGGAAATTTGTCAGATCCATTGATCCCTTGCTATTTCCCACCTGGCAACCTATAGGAACTTTGACAGATCTCTTTCCCTCGTCACTGATATTTTCAACATACCTCAACCACCTTTATAACACCTGTTTCTTCCCTCTGACCAAAAATTTCTGAATATTCCATTTATTTTTCCTCTTCAAAGGCTATTCATACCTCCAGTGCACCTTTTCTTCCTACTGCATCTTGAATGCTAGATTTTCCATCTCTGCCTAGATTTCACTGAACTCCTTGTCGACCTCTGCTTTGATCCTCTACAAATGGACTTCTCCTCGACCGTGTTCATAACTCCCTATGGCCATCCTTCTTCATCTACAACCCACCTGACTGTTTATCATATGATGCACACCTTGCAACAACTACAACAGAGTATCGTACCCTACCTCCCTTGCCTACATAAATCAATTTTGCATTAGCTCTGATATCTCCCCTTGCCTACGATCTGTAGACAAAACATGCTCTGAAACAACTTCTGGAATAGACCCCCCTTTCCTCCAAAGGGATGCTTGACCTCCCAGTCTTGGATCATTTGAAATACTGAGTCGGAGCGACTCCTTAGGTACCTATGGGCACCCAAAACTACTCTATACACACACAAAGGTCTCTTCCGCAAGTGACCACGACTATGACCATGGGTATATCTCTTCGTGGTTCAGACTTTGGGGATATCTCAAATCCTTCCGTTATATTTTCTCGAAGAGCTTGTCTTCGAGCTTCCAAACTCTCTCCACACGTCTCCTTAGATTCATCGGCCCCACTATTTTTTATACTTCACGACCTCGCAAAACTCTAGGCCTTCTGCCCACAAAACTTCAATCTTTCAATTCCCGAACTCTGTAATCCATTTCCATGTGCTCTTCTATGATCAACAGTCAGTATTCAACTCCCACTTCGTGACTTTGCAAATATCTCTATTTTCTCTCAACAAACCTCCCAAATTTCTTTCTCCTGAACCTCTTGATCTTCTGCCACATGTCTCCTCCGATGATGGATGATTTCATGGACTTCAGTACTTCGGCAAGTCCTCAAACTCTTTTCACACTTAGCACAAATTTATCTTTTGAGACTTAGGCTATTCCCGATCTCCTTCTACACTCCTTGTAGAGTTTTGCAAAGACTCTACTGTGACTTTGCTCAACTTGAAAACCTTCAAGGTTTCCCCATTCATCTTTGAACATTATCTTTCCCTCCTTGCAGTTTATCTCTCTTCCTCTTGAGCTTGTAATATGGACTTCCAGTCTCATGGACACACTCCTTGTGCTTGGCTAATATTTTCGACAGCTCCTCCCTTGGCCTACCTGAGCATCTTAGGGTATATCCTTTCCTTTGTCTATGCGCTCTTGCAAAGACTTCCTTCCTAAAAATGTTCAACAATTATAGGATTTCCTTAAGGATAACAACACTTCCAGTCATTTTTTCCTTGTGCATGTTCGCACTAACTTGATGTCCTCATGGAAGAGTGTTTCACAGTGTTCAGTAACTCTGGATTGTATCTTCCCTTACATAGTCTTTCCTTCCAAGGTACTTAACCACCTTGAAATTTCCTCCCAAGTCTGTGAATTACAAGGTACTTAACCACCTTGAAATTTCCTCCCAAGTCTGTGAATTAACCTAGTGTGCCCTCCTAGACAATTCTCTTATGACTCCACTGAGTTAAGACACACACTCCTTGTGCTGAATCACAGAGCTTCCACACTCTGTCGTGCACTCCTTACACTTAGCCTAGAGAACCAAACTTAACTCAACACACTTATGGATAGAAAATTTTATCTCTATCCCTATAGATGGTTTCTAACATCCATCTACAAATCAAATGCATGCAAATGACATTCATAACACAACACCCATTACACAAAAATTGAAAACAGGAAAAATTGTCATTTTCTAATAGTGGCAGAATGTCAAATTACAAATGTTTAAGTCTGGACTGCGACTAAGTATCGACTCTCATCAACTTCCCTAACTTGGCTTACAATTATTTTTCATCCAACTCCAGTAGCCTACCACCTAACGTCTACTTGGAAACAATACAAAGATTTATACAAGAGGGGCTCGATGAGATTCCCTTGCAAGCTAAACTGGTGGTGTGAAATGACCATTCAAAATGCCTCTCTAATGGGAAAATTACAATGATGGAAATATTCTCCAAATATGATGCAGATCCTTCCTATTGTTAACCACTTAATGGCGACCTTATCTCCAGGTTTTGAAAATGCACAACTTGGCTCTTCCATCTTGTTTTCATTAAATGCCAGGATCATGCTTTTGATTGTCGAGGAAAAAAGAGAGGGGGATGCCTCTCCCTTCCTTGAATGTGCACCATGCGTGCTAGTTGGCTGGTGTGTGCTGAGGTGGAGTGATGATCCTTCATCACATCGGTTGGCAAGCAAGAGATGGATGGAGCACATGCCGTGCAACAACTTCATAGCATTCACATTGGGCTACGGTACACATGTGTATATTTGTATTGAATGGTAGCTAAATTCCTAGCAATTTATGCTTGTGAAATTTGGTTCAAGGTTAGTTTAATTATGTTCCTACGCCTTCATTTAAGGTACTTCTATTGTCTTAAGGTTTATGTTTTATTCAACGTAATACTATTCAGAGATATCATTTTTATCTTTCAGTGAATTTATTTTGAAGAGCCCAGTGTTTTATGATTAGATAATTCAAAGTTATCCCAGCTTTACGTTCACTGTAACTTTGAATGATTCCAATGGTGAACCCAAAATATGAATGTAAATGACTTCTCTGTGGGTTTTTTTTAATGTTTTTAATACAAGAAAAATTATGTTTTTATCGTTTGTTCCTTTATCCTTTAAGTTATTAGTTTGTGCCTGAGAAGTCGACCATGAGCCAAATCAACTGTATTTCACTCCAGTGTTAAAGATTTATATTGAAATGCTCTACTTTCTTGTGCATGGATAATAAATGTAGGATCATGTCTCTGCCCAGCAAGGAATTCTCTCCTAGGCGTTTATTCCCTCCTTAGCCTCTACAATTAATGTGATTTACTCTCTGCGGATTTCATTTTTTTTACCTAGAATCTTAAACCCTAATGATCTTACTTACTTCATTTACTCGTTTTCCCACTTCTCTGCTTCTTCCTTTTCATCATTTCCCTTGGTTTATCCTTGTACCTATAACCAAACTAGCCAGCATCACTCCTGCAAATTTCTTGCTATGATTTTGTTTTTTCTACGATTTGTTTTTACTCCTTCCCTGTGCCATCCCTTTTATTCAATTGTAATTTCAGATAGAGCACAAGATAGCCCGTGTTTTGGAACTCAGGTTGAACTACAAAAATAAACCTTATATACTTATTTAGTTAAGGTTTTTCACTTTATGCAGAGATAATCTAATTAACGTTTTTCACCTTAGCGTTGAACTATAGAAATAAATTTTATATAATTGGAATGTTATATTTAAATGCATATTCCTTAAGCTTGGATTACTCCTTATAATCACTCATCACTAGCATAATTTTCATAGCCTTGGGAATTTAAAATGTATTCCTTCATAATATGCTAATATTTATATTTATTACTGATGTAGGTAGGGGAATAATAGAGAAAATGTTGTTGTGATGTTGCAATAATGGTGATAGAGTTTTGTTCTCTCTCCCTCATATCTATATAAATCCAATTGATAATCTTCATTTTTCAGTATTAGTATCATTTAGCTACACGTGTTTGTTTTTGTTTCTCTACTGTGGTAAAACAATGTATTTCACGTTTTATGTTAATAGTTGTAGTCACTGCTTTGTATGGTTTGTCATTTCATGAAAGTTTTTCCAGAAACGAAGCAAAGGCCAAATGGAAGGCACCTTCCATTGATCCATCCACTAACACTTAAGAGTAGATCTCATACACAAATATTCTCTCATCTCTCCCTAGAACCTTTCAAACATTGAATGACAGTGTGGAGATATCAAACAAAGTCATAATAGGTGGCGCGGTTGCAACATTAAACTTCCCAAAATTCCTAGAGTATTGCGCCAAGTGGCAGCTCCCTTAACCTGTTCTATGAATTCTGAGCATGACAGAAACGCTACCCTTTCTAGGTGAAATTCTATTTCACTGACAGATGACCCTCTATTTACATCTAATCTATACTTAATATTTAATATTTCCTTGGCTAAGAATCGCCCTTTACTGAATCCCGACGATTGTAAATTTTATGAATCCAAGAATCTCGGTTTAGTTACACCCAGAATTTTATATCCTTTAAATGATAACCAAAGATTTATTGTAGTACACATCGATTTAAATAACAACACAGAGATCAATTAATCACACAAGGATTTCTAAATGTTTAGGGGTTAGCACTGGCCGTATTGGGAATTTAGGAATATTTTTATGTCATGACTTTGGCTGCTGAAATTTTGACAGGAGACTTACTATTGTAGTTATTCCATTTGATCAGTTAATTGTTTTATAATTAATGTATTCTTATGAACAGTGTGAATATCGCTCACTATAATATAATCTTTACAATAGTTTACAAATTCTATGGGTTGTTGCTATCATAATGGTTTACTTTATTAATGTGTTATTGCATATTTAAATTCATTAATGTTATTTCTTCTTACTTATCTTAATGTTACTTTTATTAATGTTATTGCATGTGTTATCACATATTTACTTTTATGGGTGTTATGCATATTATTTTAATAATGTGTTAACGCATTTTAATAGTGTTACTTACTTCTATATCAATCTTAAGGGATAATTACATTAATGTCATATCTCTAGATATTAGTTCAATATATTTATAGTAGTCTTAACTATTTAATTGGTCATACTATGATCATCACCATATGGCATCTTTATCTATTTACAAAATAGGGAACTGTTTAAGGACTTATTGAATCCTTTAATGGATATCGGTAATTATTTAATTATGAGTTTTGTTGAAAATTCAACTCTGCATTAAGTGTTGTTACATTGCGCATCGTTAGCATTGTCTAAATAGAGTGATATCGTTATTTATTCCCTTAAGGTATGATAGTTAAGTTTGGAGTTCCTAGAATTGGGTGATTGTGTCTTGATGTTTAAGTATTTGTGACTATTTAAGTTGCGCCTTATTTACAATCACATTTTTTTCATGACGATGACTTGATTCCTTATGATGAGATCAAGACGTACTTGAGTGACATGCGCGTATGATAACCTGTCTTGGAGTCTTGTGCTTATTGATGTGGGTGTAATGTTCATTGTAAATGATGTAGTACTTGGTTCTATAATGCCTTGATGTGATTGGTTTTTTATCGTGGTAGAGGTTCTAGACATGTTCGTCGAAGCTGTTGTGGTTGATTGATGTTGTCCTTTAGCTTGTAGGATGGGCGGGTAGTCATTTCTGTTTTGTCTAATTGATCATCACATGGTTCGTCTAGTTGCCTGAAGTGCTAATATGTTGGGTCATTGTTGCCTGTTTCCTGACTTGCGTGCATTGTCTTCGTCGTTAAGTTGTGTTGATTAGTTGTTGTTGTTGTTACCTTCCTATCAAAAAACAATATTGCACTTGCTTTGCATCGCATGTAGTCGTAACTACGGGGGTCCTTACATTATAATCACCCAAAAATTTATCATGGATGAATCATTGATCTCTTTCTTCATCTTTAAATTTTTAGTTTATTAGTGATTCCAATAATCAATAGTTTTTCATCCTCCTTCCATATATTGTATAAAACCAAAATAATGACAACATAGTCAAATACCATCCTATTTTAGAATAGAAGGAAATAATTATATTGTTTTTATTCATATGGTTATGAATAAAATTACATTATCAAATTTATTGAGTCGTTATTTAAACATGTCAAAGTCTTAAAAAATTAATAACAATTGGAATGCAATATTGTAATTCAAACTTATGCATGAATTCAAACCTATGCACAAAAACTATTTTGGGAGAGACAACACTTGTTAAAAATATGGAAAGTTGAAAGGAAATGGAGTTCATATTCAATCTTTTCTATATTAGAAATTTTACAAATTTTCAAATTTTAAGGTAGTTTGGAGTTAGTTGAGAAAGAACTACAAAGAACATTAGCATTGGTCCTAATTTTAGCAATAATCATTATGTTATTTATCCTCATGGTTAAGTGCAAGTTAATGATGATATATTTTGATTTCGAGTAGAATAGATATTTTGAGATATCTACACAATGAATCTAGATTTATGGTTCGAGGAAGAAATGTAAAAAATAGAATAAAGTGAACACATAAAATTATTATTTATTTAAAAATTTCATAACCACATGAATTTTGATTTTTTCTAATGTTGACATTTTTTAGACTATAAGGTGTATTGCTATGTTGGTGTTGGTGTTGTACTTCGATATCTAATTGATAGAATCAATATATTAATATTGGTATGTATTTAGAGGAATGAATTTCTTTTAGTTAATGTCTTAACATAATGAAAATTGAGTTTTTTTAGTGAATGATGGTCACTGTGTAGTAATGAAACACATATTTTCTTTTGAAATTTGACAAATGGAAAATATGAAAAAAATTGAATGTCTATTTTTGAATTAATAAATTATGTCACTAGAAAAAAACAATAATATATTGTAGCGGTTGATCAAAATAATACATATTGATGAAAAAAAAAAAACATTGAATTTGTTATGGCTTATCCATTCTATACTTAAGCATATACAGAGAATGAGAGACTATACATAGCACACTACATATGGATTGGATAGGTGTTATCAAATGCAAGCATAATATTATGAAATTCAAATCTGCTACATAATTTAACTGTGGTAAATTTTATGGAATTTAATTATATTTGTGTTTTGAAACATCACAATTTTTGGAGTGAACACTCCATCCATAAAAAAAGGAAACTAGTATAATCTTTGTAAAATATAAAAGAGTGAACCAATGGATAGAATATACAAGATTTTAAAGAATTTAACATTTACACACTTAATAAAACAATCCAAGAAAGAGGGAAGATTAGGTAAACAATATTACATTAATATTAATATTAGGAAAAGGGAGGGGGATAATTCAATAAGTCAATTCAGAAAAGAAAATTTCTATAAGATAATTTAATATGTATCCATTCATCTTCCTCTTATAAACCTCTATTAAGGAATCCCATGAACTAAATTACACTTAAGTCATCCTCTTTTGACTCTTCCATAAATAAATGCTTCATCCCTCATAACCTTGAACCCTCCAAAATTTATGGGTAACCTAAAATCCACAAGAAAGACATCTCTCTCAAACCCATTGTTGATGTAATTGGAGCCCCTACCTATGCCATAGTCAAAATACTAGTAGAGAAGCTTCAACCCTTTATAGAAAAACCCCTTCATTAATAAAAATTATTTTGACTTCTTCCACAAAATTCAAAATCTCCATCTAGATGAGAAATACATAATGCTTAGAATTAATGTATGTTCTTCATTCACCAAAATCCTTGTTATTTAATATCTTGACTTGATTTCCAAGATGGTTTCCCTTGATACCTTAAAGTCGATTGAGATTTTCCTTGCATCCACTTTCTTGACTTTCAAAGGAAAATTCTATGAAAAAACCGAAGGAAAAACCATGAGATCTTTATTATCTTTTGTACTATCCAACATGTTCATGGAACACTTAGAAAATATAGTATTAAACGATTTCCATTTGAAGACCGAATCCTAGTTTTTTCTTGTTGGTGAAACTTTTCTCATTTGGCACCCAGGTCATTCTTTGCTTAATTCATATTTTGACCACCTTAATAATCTATACCCCCACATTCAATTTACCATGGAAACCCAAAGGGAATAGTCTTTCACATTCCTAGATATTATATTCATTTGTTGTAATGTACCCAGCCACCATCAGGATGTGTATGCCATTTCAAATCGCACTTCAAGAACTGATTTTGAATTCTGATATAATTTAATTAATAAAGAAGCATGAAAGAAATGAAATAACTGCACATGTAATAATCAATATTCATGCTAGACTTAAATTTAATGCTTAATCATTCCATGCACAACAATAATGAGAAGGAGGCACATTAAGAATACATATCTCATAGATAGCAATTAATACACAATGAAATTAAATATACAAGGAGAGAAACACATGGCGTAGAGAACTTATCTTTAATGAAACCAGTGACCAATAGGCTGCATACCAAGGACATTCCAACCAACCTTGGAAGCTTTTGTTCTAATTTTTAATAGAAGATCACTCAGATAAATGACTATGAATCTACAAGGATGGATTCCAGAGTGACACTGAGCTTCCCAAACCATTCATCACTTAATATATCAGAAGTTTCTCAACAAAAAACAATCCAAAGTACACCAAATCTCTTCTCTCCAATCTCCACCACCCAAAGAAAATGAACCCCCTTCACTGCCATGAAGTCCCTCAGGTTTTCCACCTCTTTCCAGGGCTCCAGTGGATCTGATCAATAATCTCCATGATCAAATTCTCAGGATTCAAAATTATGATCAAAGTTAACGACATTCTAATGCATATCAATAACACATGCACCAACTCATTAGTGTAATACACCACTAATTACTACGACCAACAAACAATGGATTCTTTCCTCTGCAATTCATCCCCATGTCCCCAACCAAGAACAAGAATGAATGAGTTAACCTCCAAAAAAACCCACAAGGGGTGTTTATATAATTACATGAAATCAAGAACCGCATGGCCTTCCCCCAGGAAGCTTATGTAACCTCTTTTCTCAATTAAAACCAAGATGGGTAAATAAAATATAATAAAGAGACTTATCCCCTTTAGCCCCGTCTCTCATGGAATCGTAATCCCCTATAACTCTTTTCCTTGTTTGTATTGCTACCAACAATGTATTTTATTATTTGCAATGTTCAATTATTACATTTCCTAGGTACTCTAACCACTTTTAATTGGTTGGGCACTCCGACCCTTCATCAAATAAACAAAATACAGTATTTAATATGGGAGCTCAAAACCAGGGTATTACATTAGTTAATTAGATGGATTCCTTTCTCATCATTTTTATTAAAAGAATTATACTAATAAAAATCTCCATGACCAATCCCACCACCACCTTTCTCAAAAGTCTGTCATTTTTAAAAATCATATAACCAGAGCCATTTGAATTTTTAATCCCTACCTCTTTTGAATTTTTAATCCCTACCTCCTAGAAAAAGAAACATCCCACCTCAGTTAAACATTTCAAGCCAATGTCTATTATATTTTTCAGATTAACAAAGCTTTATGCTCCACCATTAATCTAAAATCTAAAAGCCTCACTCCACTTCATTTTCCCAAGACATAAGTTTACTTAATTACATTCATGGAATTACTAACCATATTTCTTAGATATTAGAAAAAAATTAATTAAAATATCTTTTCAAACCTCATAAAACCCTAAATAAATTATTTTGAACCATTTTATAAATAAAAATGACTCCATTCTCTCTCAATAAGCTTTCCAAAATTCATGCTCTTGTGGAAAATCTGACATTCACCAAACTAGTCTGTTTATCCAAGCAAAACTCAAAGAACATATTATGGATACATTCCATCAAAACCTTCCTAAATCATATAAAATAGAGCATTTATATAATACTAAACAAATCACTTATTTTGACCAAGACAAAATCCTAGCCTCAATGACGAATTACTCGTCACGCATAATTCGGGAATCCCATGAAATGAAAACACATCCTAATAATTTTAAATGGGAAAATGGTTATAAAATTAGCCATTATTGAAATCCCATCATCCATATAGTTTTCCACTAATGTTTTTTCAATTATTTCTATCTTTCCTTAAGTGTTTTAATTCCTTTAAAACCCTTTTTCTTCATCCATTCATTTATTTGATGCAAAATATTTGTTCTAATCAATCCCTTTCACCTTGAAATTATCTTTGAATACTTCTAATCCTCCTTTTATTATGTATCCAATATCTTTAGATACTAACTTTGGTTCTAGCTATGGTTGTATCTTTGGTAGTCAACTTGCTTGTTCCTATAGTGCATAATTATGCTCACTTACTCACATCTTTGATCAATATTCAGATACAAGCTCTTCAATAATAATTCACTCCCATCTTCAGAGTGAAAATCCCTTTAATTCTCAAACTTGGAGATAGTCCATCTTGGTAGTTGATGGAAGCAAAGTTCTATTATTTTTATTCATGTTCTATTATTTTTTAGTGAGATATTAGTAAGCTATTCCAACACATAGAAAATACACAAGAAGAAGTGTGTGTTTCCTTGACATGGAAAAAATTCTCTACCACAAATTCAATTGAATGATAATATTTGTGTTCCATTGCAACACCTTCTTCTCGAGATTTAGGTAGTGTAAGAAATGTCTAGTAGACAACTTGGTGAAGAATGAGTTATTTATAATCATGTATGATTCATTCGATATCGTGGAGTTCCAAGGTACCCCTAAGTTTATTGATCTTCATGAAATTATCTCCACAATATCCAGGATTTAACTCTATTGTTGCAATATTGAAAGAAATAATTGAATTGTGGTTTTCCTTGATGTTGGCTTCAACGTGTTGTCCACATAATTGATCAAATTTACTTCTTATACTGCTATAAATCCTTGTATAGGTTATTCTCCTTGGGATATATATGTAGTGATCCATTCATCTCCTTACATATTTACTCTACAAAACCTTCTCTTAGATGTGTGGTTCTTGGGGTTGTTGGCACAGGGGAAGACCCAGGGTTCAATGCTTTAACAACACACCAAAAGAACCCTAACTACTAGCCCTTTCAACAACACCTACGAAGCAGATGAAGTCTCACTTGAGATAGAGGTAGGGGTGCTTGTAGGAATCCAGTGTATGAAAACTTAACTGGGATATAGATATGTGATTGTAACACCTCAACAGAGCACTTAGCAGTTATATATCATTAGTATTCAGCCTTGATTTATAGTGTAGGTAAACCCTAGCAACATATCAATGCAATATTCACCCAGATCTAGTGTATTCAAGCACTAAGCACATTCACATAGGTTAGATATAGCATTCCTTCATATTATTAAGAAAAAATCATCAACAGATCTATCTATCATTCATCTATATCAAAGCACTAAGCTGGTAAACACATCAATACATCGCACAAAGCATAGAAACACAAGATATACGTGGTTCACACCCAGCCTGGGGCTACGTCCACCAACTCTTCTTTTCTTTTATTATCTTCTATCAGCCTTCTATATGCACAGAGCCACAAGATCCTACTCTGCATAGGATAGGAGATCTACATGCACTTCGCTAGATCCTCCTTCCCCCGAGCTAGATTACAGCACACAACCTTTACACAGTCTCTTACAGTCACTTGCACTTAGCCTTGCAAGTCTCATACAGTATGCACAAATCCTTTACAACTATCACTTTCACTTAGCACATTGGCCGTCACTTTCCCTTAACACCTCCTACTTACATTGCCTAGATTTCTATTTATACATTACAAAAATGGCGTAAGCATGGGTAAACCCATGGGCCAACATCCCCATACCCATTACATAAGTCCAAAACCCAAAAATCCCTAAGCAAGGGGCCGAGATCCCATGATCTTTTCTTTGACTTGTGCTCCGCCTTCGATAGTCGTTCGAAGTCCCAAAATAGGTCAAACATGACCAAGGATCCTCAAAACTTGGTCAAGGGCCAACAGGGGTGAAGCTTCGAGTGAAGTTGTCAACAATTTTCTTCCAATGTTCACTGCATTCGAAAACATTCTTAGCACTACATGGATTTCTTGTCATCCTTATTTTCTCTAGGTTCCTTTGAGTTTGTATCATATTGGGTAAGCATTCTTTCCATTATTCCTTTAAAAATAACTTGTCTTATGTAATGTGGCTTGCTTCTCCAAACAAGATGCCTCACGAAGGATTTTCTTTTCATTGAATGAACATGCCTCTGAGTATCAATAGTTGGAAATTCTATGGCCTTTCTTCCTTTAGTAGTGATAAATATGGGAGGTCATTCTTGATGCATACCTTTTGGTCTTAGTATTCTTCTTCCATATGATCTTCTTCCCACTTCTACATGTGTTGGTGCAAGCGAATTCTTTGAACTTTCCTCATAGTTTCCATTCTTCAATCTACTACAAGAAGTATGCAATGGTAATGTATTTCCACTTTCTTTCACTGCTACTCTTTCTTTTGATGATCAAACCAATTCTACCATGTCTTTTGCATTCATAAAAGTGATGTTGGTGTTCGTTTTTTTCTTATCTTTCATCAAAACCTAGGCCTTCATGCGGGATCCTCAATTTATCTAAAATGGGGATTATGATGCCTTGTCTTATATTGCCTATCTCTTGTCCACTGTAGCCCATTTTCCTTAACAAATTCAAACCCATACCTCTTGTATGATTTTCAAATTCACCAAAATTCTCTTAAGAAATGTCTAAATATGAGATTATCATCCTTATATTAGTCATGGTGTTGGATTATGTAGTAGAAATGGAACTTTTTTTTGTTTCTTTGGTGTCTAGGATATATTTTTGTAGCTTTGCTAAGTCCATATCATTCTATATCAATTTTTGGTGTAGCTAATCCATAATCTCATTCAACCTCTCTTTTTCCCAATTATCCACCGAAATGACCTTTTCTCCTAGTTATTAAAGAAAAAACTTTATGCTTTTCCGAATCATCCATGATAGTGGTGAGGAAATATTGGTGTTCAATAAATTGGGTCTTTAGCAATGACATCAATTTTGTCAAGGTTTTAAGGTTCTTATCCATATCTACTATCCTTTGTGCAACCATCTATAAATTCTCCTTCAAGTTATTGTTATATTCCTGAAGTTGGAAATTAATGACCAGTAAGTCCTCCCACCGTTATATTTTTTCTTTACCCATGATGCGTCTACTTTCTCTTAAACATTTGGGTAGCTACATCATGGAAAATGAGCCAAATATTTGAATACCTTAGGATTCACAAATCAGGTAAATATATCCCACTCACTTCATATATCCTATGTGGAAATTAAAATCTAATATTCTTTCTCTATATGATTTAGAGTTATTTTCCTTCATAACTAATTTTAAGGCTTCTATTCGAAATTACATGGTTGAGTGAAAACTTTTCTGCAACGATATTTTCTAAATAAAATGTAAGGATGGTTTTGTTATTATCTTTGCACTGCCAAGTTAGATATTTCCAACCACTATAAATAAATTGCACCCTAATTGTTTTATAAGAAATACAAACCTATGCTCAATTAAATAGGCTCCACTTTGGATTATGCACACTCTATCCAATGCTCAATATTCTCATCAATCCAATTAATCAAAACTTGGGTTAAAATTATAATAAATGAAAAACATCCCAAATAATATTTTCATCCACAACAATAATAGATCAATGGTTTCTATAATAAAAAAACAAGGAAAAGTATATGCGTTTCTTATTGTCTTGCACTTTGAGTGTTTTTCCCTATAATGCTTAGATAAAAGACCCAACTCAATGATCATTCACTCATTATGATATAATATCATATCTAAGTTCAATTTCATAATCTCATGCCTAAACATAAACAAATACATATATATATATATATATATATATATATATATATATATATCCTCTTTTGCTTGACTCATACCCGTCTTAATATTTCCTTTGTTGCTGGTCCATTCATTTGGTTTTGGATGGGTTCACTTCGAGGTTTCATACCTATACACTTGAGCTCTAAATCATACTTTCAATGCAAGGAGATGCTCATATACACATTGTATTCCCAATATGTATTGCCATATACGATGCTTCCATCAATAAATATAATGACATATACACAATTTTCACAAATCCATTTAATAGATTATTAAATGGAGGAATGAGATAACCATACTTGCCAAAATGTAGTCATCCAAAAGATGTCAACACACATCGATCGAAGAGCCATTAATTAATGGAGGTGGTAGTATTTGTCTATTGTTTAATTAAACCATCCATTATTTAAATGTAGGCTCCACTCAACAATCCACCAAACTATATGGACGGTCCATCCTACATGTACAACGTGGTGAAGAGATAGAGATATCCAAGTAGAGTTGTGTATAGCCTCAAGGAGCACCCATGACTTCTAGTTGAGTTCCAAAGATGACAATTTAGTTAAGGAAGCTGCATACATCCTCAAGGCTTAAGTAATTTACTGAGGATAAACTATATATTAGCCAACACTCTCATTAAACATTCAATTTCTATTCCTTAGAGACACAATCAGTAACATATATCTAAATAATTATAACAAATAGAACATGATAATCCTTGATCTTGAATATCACAGTAAAATAGAGAGCGGATGTCTTTTGACTTCTTTAATTCACCCAAATTTTGAAGGAAAATGACTTCTAGGTAAGAAGGATTAGAGATACACTCTAAAATCCCTCAATTTAAACCAAAAGACACTTAGGCACAACGATCTCTCAAATTTCATTAACAACCATTGATGAGAATGTTATTTATTAAAAAAATAGTCAAATATTATTTTCCTAGAGTTTTCCATCGAATTTACCAACTAGGCTCTCATAACAAAAAAAAATTGAATTTATTTTTTTGCTAAGTAAATGGCTTGAGGTGTCTTTAGTGGACATCAAATGTCTCTCCCTTTTACTAGTTTTTCATTTAATAAAAACAACTTGAATGTAGTAGTAAACTAAATCATTGAACTCAAAAGAGAATCCACATAATAAAGATAGAATTAACACGTGGATTTTATCCTATAAACCTAAAGTGGAAAACAAACATTAAATTGTTGTTGAGTTTTTATTTTGGCAATCTCTAGTTACAATGTATCTCATAGATCTATGGCCATTGAACAATTCAAATAGCTAGGCTCCTCTACATCCTCACCTCTTTGCCAACAAAAATCCCTTTCAAAGTCAAGTTACAAGAAGATATAGGACATATAGGGGAAATGGGAAGGAGAGGAATCCTCATCCTTTCATTTCCTGTTTAGTTTTTCTCATATTTATTCTATTTCTTTTGCATTTAATTCATTTTTCATTTTATTCCATTTATTATTTTACTTGCATTGTCTATTTTTAAAAAAAATTTCCTTCATTAATTATTGAATTGCACTTAGGTATTGAGTCTTACAACTATTCATGTTGTTGGGATCTATTTTATATCTCTAAATTAAAAATGAAAAAAAAAATGACCATAATTCAATGTAGAGGATGGGTGCATTGGTATTAATGTCGTTGGAGTCATGATTGTCATTCATCATTATCTGATATGATAATGATATTGTTATTCTTGTAAAAAGTTTTATACCACCCTTACACGCAACACATTGTTCTAAAAAATTTAGAGAAACATTACGAACATACCATTAATATCAATAAAATCAAGATTATGATAATTAAATTTAAGAAAATATATTTCCATACAACATGAAGAGGTACATGTAAGGAATTCCCAGAAACCCACTGAGTGCGTGCACTACTTGCACAGATTCAACAGTGAATGAACACATAGAAAAAGGAGGATATGATCAGTTCGGAAAACAAAGATGTTTGAGTCTGGGAAAGAGAACCTTGCGGCATGATGAAAACATGTGCACCCAAGGGGGGAACACACCCTTCTTTCGTTGAGATGGATGAAAAAGACTTGGGTTTTGTTTTGGCAAGGGCAAACCAACTTGGGAGATCGCCCAAGTTGAGGACCTATCTACCCTTAGCAACATAGGTGCACTATAGAGGTGGAATGACTCCTTCAACACACCCATGGAGAGTCGCAATGATTAAAATAAAGAAGGGAACATGATAGTGTGTGTTCCCA
>CBVK0102329250.1:0-15042 GCA_900067695.1 Picea abies
AGCTTCTCTTAATGCTTTTCGAGCACATAATTTTTTTTCTAAAGAATCACAAGTAATCACTTACCCTCTTAAGGTCTGATAGACCAATTATGTCTTAGTGGACGTTAATCATAATCATCATCATCATCATTATATATATATATAATAATAATAATAATAAATTCCTATTATATATAATCATTCCATCTTCAACTATGTTTGCACAGTCTGATCTTCGTAACTATTTGGTACAACTTGTGTAATTAACCTATAGTAATATATATGTCTAGGTAAATCTTAAATCTTCAAGTTTACTTCCAGACTGTTCTTTGGCATTTCAAATGACAATAAATTTTTGAGCTAGCTATTTGTATGCAATAACATATATGCCATAAAGGTTAGGGTTAGAACAATATGGATCCCATCTAGTTTATTTACATATTTCGTATACTTATATAACACAGTCCCATTTACATTTAATACACAAAAAATCTCTTAATCAAGGAATAAAATAAAACTGTTAGAGTTATACTGTATTTTATTTCATTCCAATAGCATTTAAATCAATAAAGCCATTCATCCAGATTTAAAGAGATGCATTCTAGCAATCATCAAACAAATAACACTCAATCAAAGAAGGAGTAGATGGACATATCCGAGCAATTGCTGAACAACAAATGGAACATCCAAGTTCCTCCCAACCTTAGAATGGAACAACCAAATCTACTTTCTCCGCTCACCCCCTAGCTTGACCATGAATCCATCAGGCAAAACTCCAGAACTCCTCCTCGGCTATATTCCTTCTATCTCAGAAAACTTCTCCTTGCCTAACACTCAGAAAACAATGTTAATAACAACAAGAGATAAGTCTTTTCCCCAACATATTATTCAGTATCCTGCATCCTCCCATATTCTATATATCCAAAAGAAATTGTGCCTAGGTCTTTTCCCCTTCAGGATTTTTCCAGCTTTCCAAATCCCTGATTTTAAGGGGCTGTCAATGGCCAAATTCTTGATTTTCCAGTTGTAACATTCAACCCTAAGGTAGTTCCAACATGTTCCCCACTCATGAAGTCATGGTCAACTGATTTCAACCTAGTTGTTCCATTTGTCCATCAACAATAAATATAAAAATATTTGTTTTTCTTATAAGTGTCATAGTCAAAGAGTTAGTTGGGTCAAATCATATCTCTACCCAACAATCATAATCATAATTTGCAATTAACTAAATTCTAAATTCGGAATTTCCATAAATGAAAATACAACTTCGAATTTACCAAAACCGGAAATAAAATCCTAAGTATTTTTAGACTTAAAAAAATTAATTTATTTTTGGGGATATTACACGCCACCTGTCCCTCTAAATGATGGATGATCCTAGCCTCTTTGGGACTTCGACGAATCCTCGCTCCCCCATACACACATAGACTTAAATCTCGTGTACTTTTCCTAGATCTGATGATCTGGAATGATCTTGCTCCCTCTTGAACGGATCTTAGTCTATAACTCGTGAAACCTTCAGAACTTCATTTCCCTTGAATATTTCTCCCCGCTATCTCTCCTAAGCTTTATCTCTCAAACCCTTTGACTCCTCATAGAGTTACTTTGACACTTAGTAAAATTTCGGATTTGTGCACTCCTTGCAGCAGATTCTTATGCAAGACTTAGCTTCTTGCAGGCAAATGTACACGTCTTGCAACAGTCCCCTTTGCACTCCTTGCAAATGGAAATTTTTTCTATCACTTCTGAGATTATGAGTCAAAGCAAATTCTGTCACTCCTTGCAGTAGATTCTCATGGAAGACTTAATTTCTTCCAGGCAACTATGCACACCTTGCAACAGTCCCTCTGCACTCCTTGCAAATAGAAGTCTCGTGTTATCTCTTCTGTGCTTATGAGTCGAAACAGACTCTATAAATGCCCTCCTTGCAGACTGTATGAACACCTTACATGAACTCAATGAAGAGAAAACAATAGAAACTTATCCAAACACTTCTTAGTTTCATATACTCAACAAAATAACTCATTCATTCATGAAAACAAAATAACACGGAATTGTAAATAGTAGAAACACCATGCATTGGGTCAATTTTCCTCTGTTATATTCATTCAAATGTAAATGGCTACAATTATAATGAAAAACTTACATTCAGTAACACTATCTCTTACTTAATCTGCAACAGCCTTATTCAGGCATACAATGCATATACATATACAAGAGGTCCTCTAGTGTTTCCTCCAACTACCTATTTGATCGAATTAAAAGCATACAACTACTAAGCCTCTTTTATAATAAATATCTGAGACAGATATATAAGAGTTAAAGCTCCAGATCTAATCTTCTCTGGATCTTATGCGATCGTTCAACCTCTGATCATTAAAACTTCTTGAACTCATCATTTAGTCAGAAGTTCTCTGAGATATGCCATATTTCAAAATTAAAAGTTTTTCTCAAAAGGTGTGTTATGTGTTGTGTTCGTTGTGATGTCCATGTGTGCTCTGTTGGCGATGCTCCTGCATCATACTCCCTTAGGAATAAAATTCATGGACTCCTGTCCATGAGCTCCTACACTGACCTTCCATGCTTCTGGATAGTCCCTAGTTTCTTCCATAATGTTCTCCATAAATGACCAACAAATTTAGTGTCCCTTTCCAAGACAATGCTCCTAGGCAATCCATGAAGTCTCACAACTTTCTTGAAAAACAAATTTACAACATGTGTTACATCACTAGTCTTGTGGCATGGGATAAAGTGTGCTATATTTGAAAATATATCAACTACCACAAATATGGAATCACTTCCTCTTTGTGTTCGAGGAAAACCCAACACAAAATCCATTCTTATTGCATCCCAAGGCCTATCTGGAATAGGCAGTGGCTGATAAAATCTATTGTTTTGTTTCTTTCCTTTTGCATACTGGTAAATTTCACATCTGTTCAAAAATTTTCTCACCTTTTCTCTCATACCTAGCCAATAGTATCAACTATTGATCTGTGAAAATGTTTTATCATGGTCGAAATTTCCAACCAATCCTCTACTATGATTTTCCTTCAAAAGGTTATCCCTCATTGAGAATTTTTGTATGCACAACTGATTTTCCTTGAACAACAATCCCTCTTGACTCATATACTCAATCCACTGGCTCTTGTCTCTCATCACAAGATTTTCACATGCTTTGTATGCTTCCTTGAAATATGGATCATCATAATACATATCCTTAAGGTGTTCAAACCCCAAGGCCTTTACCTGAAATTCCTGTAGAATCAGGCATCTCCTACTCAATGCATCAACAACTTTGTCAACATTACCAAAAATATGTTTAATGACAAAAGTGAAAATTTTCATAAACTCTATCGGCTTAGCATGTCTCTGGTTTAACTTCTCATGTCTGGATATGAATTGTGAATCTTGGTTATCACTATACAATACAAATTCCTTTGGAAAAAGGTAGTGCCTCCATTTCTTCAAGGCTTGAATTATGTCATAAAATCATTTACCATATGTGGAGTACTTTCCCTTAGTCTCATTCAACTTCTCACTGAAATATGCAAGTGTCCTATTATATTGACTCAAAACTACTCCAATTGTAACTCCACTTACATCACATCTCACTTGAAATGTCTTCTCGAAATTTGGCAAGACCATAATTGGTCATTCTGTTATCTTCTCCTTCAATATATTGAAACTTTTCTCATCTTCTTTTATCCATTTAAAAGACTTCTGTCTCTTCTTCACTGTATCCATCATTGGTGCACAAATTCCGCCAAAATTTCTAATGAACTTCCTATAGAAATTGGCTAATCCATGGAATCTTCTCACCTCAAACATACTCCTTGGCAATGGACATTCTTTGATTTCTATGACCTTCTCGAGATCCATATTTAATTCATTTGAAGAGATCAGAAAACCCAAGTAAATGAGTTTTTTCTTCATAAAAGAGGACTTCCTCATATTTATCAACAACTTCTCCTGCTGTAGTATGCTCATCACTAATGTCAGATGTCTTAAATGCTCCTCTTTAGTCTTGCTAAAGACCATTATATAATCCAGATATATGATTACAAACTTACCGATGAAATCTTTCAATACTTCATTCATCAGCCTTATAAAAGTACTTGGGGCATTTGTTAAGCCAAATGGCATAGCAAGCCATTCATACAGTCCCTCACTTTTCTTAAAGGTTGGTTTCCACTCATCGCCTTATCTCATTCTTATCTAGTGATATCCACTTTTCAAATATATTTTCAAAATAAAAATTCTCCACTTAAGAAATCCATTAAGTCATCCATCCTAGGCAAAGGAAATATGTACTTGACGATAATCTTGTTTATGGCTCTTGATTCTATACACATTCTCCATGATCCATCCTTCTTTGGACTTAACACAGTTGGTACTATGCATGGAATCAAGATTTACTTGACCAAACCCTTGTCTGATAATTCCTGGACTTGTTTCCTCACCTCCTTATTCTCTTGAGGTGTCAACCTATATGCTTCTTTGTTCAAGGGACTTTCTCCTAGTATCAAGTCAATATGATGGTTGATACTTATGATGGGTGGAAATGATTTAGGAAACTCATTCACTACTATGTTAGTGAAATTATCCAACATCTCCTGAACTTCTTCAGGCAAATAATCCATAGAATTACTTGTAAGGAAAACTCTCGGTTTCCTCACCACAACAAATTGCATCTCATGTTCCTTCTTGACTTGATTGAGGAGTTCCTTCCCACTCATGAGAAGTATGTTTTTGTTGGCTTTTTCCTTCATCTTCTTCTCCTCTATTTCCAACAACATGTGTGTCCTACCATTCTTTTCCAAAGTGTAAGTGTTCTTTCTTCCATCATGAATGACATTCCCATCAAATTTCCATGGTCTTCCCAACAAAACATGACATACCTCCATGGGAATTACATCACACATAATGTCATCTCTATATCCACCTATTTTAAATTCAACAAGGTATTGTTTAGTTACCATTACCTGGTGTCCTCTTTGAAACCATGAGACCTTATATGGATTTGGATGTGTAGTTGTCTCCATATCCAATTTCTCCACCATCTCTATGGATACTAGATTATCAGTGCTCCCACTTTCAATTATCGCCTTGCATACTATTTCTTTAGTCTTGCAAGTTGTCCTGAACAAACTGTTCCTCTGCACTAGTTTTTAATCTTTTGGTTCTGGCTTCAAGAGAACCTTCCTCACCATCAAATATTTTCCATCCTCTGCACCTTATTCTTCATCATTCCTTTTCTGTGCTTTTGAAATGTGATCTTCACCTCCTCTTTCTTTCTTTCTCTCGGGACATTCCCAAGACTTGTGTCCTAGTTTTCCACAAGTATAACATATTATCTCTCCTCCTCTGCTTCTTCCTATTCCTTTGGAAAAATAATTTATTCCACTAGGTTGTCTTTATCTAGAGCTTCCTCCTGTTTTTGAGTGACTATGTATTTTCTCATCCTCTCGCTTGGGCTTTTGTGCCTTATCATGGGAAACGCCTTTACCTTTGTTCAGGGTTCTACCCCTACCTCACTAGCTTTGTTTTCTATCCAAATTCTCCTCTTCTTTCAGTGCATATTGACATGCCTCCTCTATTGTCCTCATCGACATCATGCTGATTTCATCCTAGATCTCATATCTCAGGACACTTAGGTACTTGACAACTTTCTCTTCATCTCTCTCCCTCTGTCCAGTCCTAATGTTTAGCTTGTAAAACTATTCTATGTACTCTTTCACTGTCATTCCTTTCTGTCTCAGGTTCTGCATCCTCCTGAATAGATTTATCTAATAATCCTTGGGCATGAACCTAGCCTTCAGTTGGGCTACCATCCTATCCCAAATATTTATCTTTTGTTTTCTTTTGCTCGTCCTATCAGCCTGTAGTTTATCCCACCATAATGTTGCATGTCCTTTAAGTCTAGTTACATCATGTCTCACCTTATTTTTCTCATTGACATATTCATAGTCAAAATACTTGTCCATGGACCTTATCCAATCCAAAAACTCTTCAACATATATATTTCCTTCATACATTGGGATTTCTATCTTTTCTCTAGTTCCCAACTTCACAACAACTTTCAGTAAGCATTTTTTGATAGCATCTCCCCTTGTAGCTTCTTCAACCTCTCTCTCTTCACTTTATGCCTCACTGACGTCTCCAACATCAGGTGCTCTTCTCTGCGCTACTTCCATTACTTCCAACCTTGTACACATTTCTCTCATTTTCCATTCAACTGCTCGATTTTCTACAGGTGGCTCCATGCGTCTCCTCAGTGGCATTGTGTTGACTGGTTCTCACTCACAGAGTACAAATTTGAGTTCTTGATGGCTCTAATACGACTTGATGTAGACCCCCTACTCTCCCTTGGGGTTGTTTGACCTCCCGGACAAGGATCTTCAATTCCCCAAGTCGAATCGGCTCTATGAAACCTTAATGGTTTCACTTGTGACTAAACACGGGCCCTTTCAGGATTTTGGTGTAGGTTTTATGACACCTGCAACCTATTCCTTTGCGCTGGTGAACTATCAAGTTTCAGACACTAAATCTTCTTCCATTATCCCTCTCCCACATGTGACCTTGGGATATGTCCTCATGTAATCACATGATTTTAGGGAGGTCTAGAGTGGTTTGGGGCCACATTGCTTTTCTCCTTGCAATTCACTATTAACTACCATGTATTCCTTTTGCAATACCATGGTTTCAATTGTGACTCTCTCTAAGAATTTTAGAAACCGATCACTTTTTGTTCCCAAAATTAAGCATGATTATCGATCTTGTGATCTCGGGCATTGCCTCTGGATCAACAACTAAGATCTATCCTATCTCTACCTTGGTCAAATATTAGTCAACGACCCTTTTCCAACTTTCACACGCACTCCCAGATATCCACGATATATCGAGGCATTCCCTCTTTCCAAATCGATGGATACGATTGATTTCTCCCTTTGAGCTTTGAGAGTTTCAATTCTAAACTCTCGCGTCCTCCATAGTACTTCCACCTGAAGTTGACAATCTGTCGACGTGTGTCCATCACAGATCGATAGTTGTGGTTCACTTCACTCTTCGAGATTCGAGAGTTTCAACTCTCAGTATTCGCTTTCTCCCAAAATTCTTTCACCTGAAGACGATGATCTGTCGACATGTGTCCCTCATAGATCAACAGTTGTGGTTCACTTCATATCTTCAATCTTCAGGAGTTTCATCTCTCAGCCTTTGCTTTCTCCCAGAGTGGATTCACCTGCAGTTCATGGATCTCTGCCACATGTCCTTCTGAATCTAACGACTATGATTTACTTCATCTCTTCGAGTTTCTGGATTTTCAACTCGTCACTGAAATCCTCGAAGTGACTTTCCCCCAAAGTCTCAGATATGTTAACACATAACCCCTTGGTGACCAATGAACAAAATCTATTTCATCTCTTCGACAATTTCACTCTCTCCTTGTCTACAAACTTTCGAAGTTGTAGATCTTGTGCCACCTGTCCCTCTGGATGATGGATTATCCCTAGCCTCTTCGGGACTTTGGTGAATCCTCTCTTCCCCATACACATAGATACTTAAAGCTCATGTACATTTCCCAGATTCGATGATCCACAATGATCCTTCTCCCTCTTGAATGGATCTTAGTCGATAACTCGTGAAACCTTCAGAACTTCATTTCCCTTGAAGATTTATCCCTGCTATCTCTCCTGAGATTTATCTCTCGGACCCTTTTACTCCTCAAAGAGTTACTTCAACATTTAGTCAAATTTTGGATCTATGCACTCCTTGCAGTAGATTCTTATGCAAGACATAGCTTCTTGCAGGTGACTTTTCACGCCTTGTAGCAGTCCCTTTTGCACTCCTTGCAAATGGAAATTTTCACCATGTCTTCTAAGATTATGAGTCAAATCATATTCTTTCACTCCTTGCAGCAGGTTCTCACGCAAGACTTAATTCTTGAAGGCTACTATGCACACCTTGCAGTAGTCCCTTTGCACTCCTTGCAAATAGAAGTCTCCCACTATCTCTTCTAAGATTATGAGTCGAAACAGAATCTGTCAACGCCCTCCTTGTGGACTGTATGCACACCTTGCATGAACTCAACGAAGAGAAAACAATTGAAACTTATCCAAACACTTCATAGTTTCATATATTTAACAACATAACTCATTCATCCATGAAAACAAAATGATAGGGAATTGTAAATAGTAGCAACACCATGTATTTGGGTCAATTTTCCTCTGTTATATTCATTCAAACGTAAATGGATACAATTCTAATGAAAAAATTACATTTAGGAACATTATCTCCTACTTAATATGCAATAACCAGATTCAGGCATACAATGCATCTACATATACAATAGATCCTCTAAGGTTTCCTCCAACTACATATCTGATCGAATTAAAATAATACAACTAATAAGCCTCTGTTACAATAAATATCTGAGACAGACAGATAAGAGTGAAAGTTCCTAATATGATCTTCTCTGGATCTTACGCGATCGTTCAACCTCCGATCATTAAAACTTCTCAGACTCATCATTTACTTATAAGTTCTCTAAGATATGACATCTTTCAAAATTAAAACATTTTCTCAAAAGGTGCGCTATGCGTTGTGCTCGATGTGTTGTCCACGTATGCTCTGCTGGTGATGCTCTTGCATCATTTCTCTGCTTTATTGACCCCTACAGGGATTCTGCTAGAATTATTTGTTAAATATATGGATAGAATAATGAAGTTGATTAGATTCTATGGTCTGTATTCAGACAGAGAGGTTTTTTGGGAATCCATTAAAAGAGATGGGATACTTAATGAACATAACCTGGTGCTGGGGGGAGATCTAAATTCCACTACGTCCTGTATATAAGTGTGGGGATCCCATGCCAAAGAAGATACCTTACATCCTGTTTTTAGTCAGTTGATTCAATATGAAGGGTTGGTGGATGTTCGGAGTGCATAGCTAAGAGACTGGACCGATATTTGATTTCAGAGGATCTTGCACAGTCAAGGTTGAGATACAAATCATTGGTGTGCAGCTTAAAAATTTCTGACCATATGCATGTGATCCTCCACTTTGAACAATAAAATAGAAAGGTCAATTATCCATTCAAATTCAATTATATTTGTTTGGAGGATCCAGAGTTTGATAAATTTGTTCTATCCAACTGGGTTGGAATGTTAGGATCAAAAATTCTAAGCCCTATGGATTCACTGGTCAAAATGATGAAGATACTGAAGTCTCTGGTGATTAACTGGGAGAAAACTAAAAAGTGTGAAGCAAAGGAAGAGATGTTAAATCTTGAATTTGAATTGTATTTATTATACCTTAATCATCCTAGAGGCTTTGAGAAGAAGGAGGATAAAGAGCTAATTGTAGAAAAAGAGCAGAGGAAATTGTTACTAATGAGAGAGGAAGATGAAACTTGGAGGAAAAAAAGTAGAATTAATCGGTTGGCTTCACGTGATAGGAAAACCAAGTTCTTTCATGCGTATGCAAAATCCAGGAAACATATCAACACTATTTGGGGGATTACTAAGGAGGATGGAAATGTGATCTCTAGTAATCAAGGCTTACAAGTGGAAGTTGTTGAGTTTTTCCAGAACATGTACATGGAATAACCTAACCTCACCATATACGATCAACTAACAGTTTTAAAAATTTACCCAAGGATGTCTACAGAGGAAGATAGTCTTAGATTGACTGAGCTAGTAACATTAGATAAAATTCTGTCAACTCTTAAAGGATTTAAAGATTCAAAAATTCTTGGCCTGGATTTCTCGACTGTGGATTTTGTTTTGGATTTTTTGACATTTTGGGAGATGATATTTTGGAGATAGTGGAAGCGTCCAGGAAGAAAGTTAGGGTGTCTGCAACTTTAAATGCTACTTTTCTTACTCTTATTCCCAAGAGTGAGAATCCTAGATCTTTTGGATATTTTAGACCTATAGCTTTATGTAATTTGGTTTATAAGATCATTACTAAAATTATTGCCACAAGAATTAAATCCACCTTGTCCTTTGGTTTTTCTAAGGAACAATTTGGTTTTCTTGAGGGCAGGAAAATTATTGATGCTATTGGAACAATAAAGGAATATTTACATAGCGTTAAGGTTAAAAACATTAAATCATTGGTCTTAAAACTTGACTTGATAAAGGCTTATGAAAAAGTGGATTGGGGGTTCTTAACTCTTGTTTTCCTATAGGTGGGAATGAGTAAAGAAGCAACTGAGTGGATCATGGGGTGTGTGACCTCTAGACCTATAGCTTTATGTAATTTGGTTTATAAGATCATTACTAAAATTATTGCCACAAGAATTAAATCCACCTTGTCCTTTGGTTTTTCTAAGGAACAATTTGGTTTTCTTGAGGGCAGGAAAATTATTGATGCTATTGGAACAATAAAGGAATATTTACATAGCGTTAAGGTTAAAAACATTAAATCATTGGTCTTAAAACTTGACTTGATAAAGGCTTATGAAAAAGTGGATTGGGGGTTCTTAACTCTTGTTTTCCTATAGGTGGGAATGAGTAAAGAAGCAACTGAGTGGATCATGGGGTGTGTGACCTCTACAAATTATGTTGTGATGATAAATGGTAAGCCTGCCACTTTCTTAAAATTACAAGGGGATTAAGGCAAGGGTGTCCTTTGTCTCCCTTGTTGTTTCTTCTTGTTGTTGAAGGATTAAGCAGAGCTATAATGGAGAAGGTAAGGGAGAATAAAATATAAGGAATACCAGTGGAAAGAGGGATATGAATTACACATTTGATGTTTTTTAATGATGTTATTATGTTTTGAAATGGTAATATTGTTGAGTGGGATGTCTTTAAGAAGATTCTGGAACTTTTTTGTAAAGCGACAGATATGGCATTTAGTCCTCAGAAATCCTCGTTTCTAGAAGCTGGTTGGGAAAAAGAGGACATAACTCCGTTGAAAGTGATATTTCCCTTTGAAGCAAAACCAGTTGATGTTGGTTTTAAGTATCTTGTGTGTTTTTTGAAACCTAATTTCTATAATAGGTCAGATTGGAATTGGTTTGTGAAATTTTTTTAAAAAAGGATTGAAAATTGGAGTCATAGATGGTTAAGTTTAGGGGGAAGGGTAACACTTGTCAAAGCTATTCTTTAAAGTGTCCCTGTTTATTGGCTTTCTTTAGCTAAAATACCAAAAAGTATACTAAATAATATCAGAAGAAGGATGTTTAGTTTCATGTGGACTAGGAAAAAGATAAAAGAAGGGATACATTAAGATGGGTGGGTGGGGCATTAAAAATATATTTACTTTTGGGAAATCCTTAGCAGCAAATTTTTTATGGAGGTGTCTTATGGTTCCTGGTCTTTGACATGAGTTGATACTTAAAAAATATCCTAGGAATAAAACAGTGGTAGATTGGTCCATGGAAGGAAGGAAAAATTGGATTGGTATATCTAATATTTGGAGAGCTCTCACCTCATCTTTATCCATAATATCTGACTGATTGGTTTGGAAACTTGGAAATGGGAGATATATTGGATTTGGTGTTGATCCTTTGGTAGGGTCTCATATTTATTTTAAATTATCAAGGAATCTTATTCTAGTATTGAAGGCACAAGGAAAAGGGATACATTAAGATGGGTGGGTGGGGCATTAAAAATATATTTACTTTTGGGAAATCCTTAGCAGCAAATTTTTTATGGAGGTGTCTTATGGTTCCTGGTCTTTGACATGAGTTGATACTTAAAAAATATCCTAGGAATAAAACAGTGGTAGATTGGTCCATGGAAGGAAGGAAAAATTGGATTGGTATATCTAATATTTGGAGAGCTCTCACCTCATCTTTATCCATAATATCTGACTGATTGGTTTGGAAACTTGGAAATGGGAGATATATTGGATTTGGTGTTGATCCTTTGGTAGGGTCTCATATTTATTTTAAATTATCAAGGAATCTTATTCTAGTATTGAAGGCACAAGGAATATAATTCCTTGCTCAAGCAGGGAATCTGGACTTCGAGAACACAAGGCACACACGATGGAAAAAGGATGAGGATTTGGGCTTGGAAGGAGAACAAATAGAGGAATGGAATAACTATGTAAAGGGCCTAGTTGGTTACGGATTTGAGTTGAACAATGAAAAATATATACTATTGTGGTCATGGGATACTAAAGGTGGATATGTAACAACAAAACAAGCCTATGAAGTCCAGTTGGTGGAGACTGTAGTAGCATAACCATTTTTCTAGCATAGAGACCTTTAGAGATGGAAGTTACCTTTAAAAATTAAACTCTTTATGTGGCTATTACTTGAACAAAAAATTCTCACTTGGGATAATTTAATCAAAAGAGATTTTTTAGGGCCTAGCAGATGTGTCTTATGTGGGATCAACGAAGAGAATGTGAAACATCTCTTTGTGGACTGTAGCTTCACAAAAAATATTTGGTCTACAATACAAAAGGAATTAAAACTTGAGAGTGCTTGGGAAGGAGAGCAGATTGTAGAATGTATTCAAAACTGGATAAAGAAGAGGGAGAATTGTAAAGAAATACTTGGTTACATCTGCTGGGATGTGTGGAAACATAGAAACCTAGCTATTTTTGAAGATCGACCACTTAATAGAGTCAAAGTGTGTAATAGTATTTTATAGGATTTGGGAGAAACAAAAGTATCTAACTCTAATAAGGTTAGTAGGATGGATAGGCCTCCTATACTAGACCGGGATCTGGCTATGGGATTCTTTGATGGTTCTTCACAAGACAGGGGTGAAAAGTGTGGGGTTGGAGCAGTGTTAAAATTCCCATAGTTGGGCACTTTCAAACTCAAGATGAATTGTGGAAGTGGTATTAATACCAAGGGTGAACTATTAGCTTTGTGGTTTTTACTTTATTTTGTTTGTTATAAAAAGGTAACAAAGTTACAATTGGTTGGTGATTCAAAGGCTATAATAGATTGGTTTACTAATAAAAATAACTTACAGGTGGTCTTCTGCCCTGGATGAGAAGAATTGGAGTGTCAAGGGAGAGCTTTATACAACTAAAATCCCAAAACATATATAGAACATACAATAAGGAAGCTAATCAACTTTCAAAAGTAAAACTACTACTTCAAGAGGATGGTATTTACTATGCAATGGGATCTGAAGGAGATAAAAAAAAAACTTTGAAAGAATGAAAATCAATTAATCCTGCATAATTGCAAAGGAAAATAAGTTGATCTTCTTCTTTTGTATATTGAATATGTATTTTTGGCGGTTATATACTACATCGTATAAACCTAAAAGCTTACAGTTATGCAAATGAAATATGTAACATGAACAGATTGTATGCTCACTAGTACTAAAAGATCTAATAGCTTTGATCCATTTGACCGTGTTTGTAACATAATTTTTATATTTTTTAATATAAGCTTTTTTCTTTTATGTAAAATATATACTCTTAAATTAAAACATATTTACATTTCCAATTTTAAATTTAATGGTACATATGACATTATATAAAACATTAAATACTTTAATGTAAATTGCATATTGTTTGCCATACTGAAATAGCATATATTAACATCATAACAGTGTGGAGTATTATAATTGCAACAGACTTTCAATATAATTTCAAAGATTTTAGCTTCCCGAGCTCTTTAACGAAAAATAAGTCGATGTTAAAACCTTCGAAACAATTTTATTTTTCACCCAATCTTACAAGGATTGGTGTTAGGAATTTGTATTCATTTTTACGAGTCAAAATTTGTTGGTAGAAGTTTTTGGTTTTTATAATTTCCATCCAAAGTGTTTTGTTTTAAAATTTAAAGTTGAATAATGAAGTTTTAATAAAAAAATATTGTAGCTTATATAATTTATAAATTTTATTGTTTTAATGAACAATTAATTAAATATATAATTCCTCTGTGTTATTTACTAAGAATTAAGTTAAAAAAACTAATTAAAATTTTCACTTAAATTTTGTTTTTAAATTTAAAGTTGAATAATGAAGTTTTAATAAAAACATATTGTAACTTATGTAATTTGTAAATTTTATTATTTTAATGAAAAATTAATTAAATATATAATTCCTCTTTGTTATTTACTAATAATTAAGTTTAAAAAAAAAATTACTTTTAATTTAAATTGATATAATAATAAAGTTTAAAAAAATAATTTAAATTTAAATTAAAATTGATATAATCTCTTAACACTTTCAGCATTTCAAAAATAACGTTCTCAAACCTTTCAGACTCCATTTAAAATTTACCCATACAATCATAAAATCTAAATTTGACAATATTTGACAATATTCTAAATTTTTGTAATTTATTAAGTTAGATTTCACATTTAATATTAGTAGTGCAGTATTCAAAATTATGTAAATAGATAAAACCGAAATGAATGAAAGAAGCAAATGAACATATCATCCACATAAATGAAAACACGATATGATCTAGGAAATCCATTCTAGGAGAAAATGTAGCTAGAAGGTGAAGCCTATGTTCCACTTTCTTTTTCTTAGTTATGAAATGTAAGTACAAAGAAAGTGTCACTCACTATGAAGTTACCATGGACATCATGGCTTTGATGACTTCCGTAGAATCTTCTACCTCCTATGTTATGCTTCAATATATCACTCCTAGATTCTCTACTAAACTATGGAACATTAACAATACCAAAAGAACGAAACCCCTTCTCGTCCTAGAGGCCTGATATTTAACATAGCATGATAGTCATCTAAGGTTAGGGTTCGATTTTTTGCATGCATCAACCCTTTATTAATGTTAGGGATTTGGGCCCTCTAGAATATTCTTGAAATTCCACACATGACTAGCCTGACGTATGTGAGTAATTTGTGTCAACGTGGAATCCAATCAGTACCATGGTGGTCAACATGATAGGTTACCTTGTGGGAGTGTTACACATTATTTTTCATCACCCATATGACAATTAATGATGTAAACCTATCCTTTGTCTTGAGAAGGATGAATGGCCTAAATCCATGAAGAAGAATGAAGATACTTTTTCCCAGAGAGATGAAATTATACTTTTCCTTTGTCAAAGGCCTTAGGAAAAGGGATCGTCGCACCTTGCTTAGTGTTAAGGGTGCGACAATGTAGGATCG
>CBVK0102329329.1:0-11389 GCA_900067695.1 Picea abies
TGGATGAGAACGCCCATGGTTGGGAATATGTGCAATGAGTTAGCTAATTTTGATGCATTTCTATAGGGAGCACTTGGCTAAGTGTCTTGATGAGGAAAGCTAATACTTATATGGATGGGTGTTCCACACTTGGGGATCATGATGGGATAACTTAGTGATTTAATGCACACATCACCATGGATCATGACCAATGGGAATTCTCACCTTGCAGACATCTTGGGAATGATATCCTTGGGGTTTTTCATGTGCACGTCTCAAGGGGTACGAAGATGAGGTAGACCCAAGTGAGCAGATGAGTTGGTCACAACAACCCAATGAACTAGCAGGTTGTTTGGGCACATCACACTTGAGTAAGATGCACAATGGGGTGAATTTGTGAGTCACCTTAACCTCACCCAATGGACATGATGATTTGGCATGAAGCGACATGACGGTTCGGTGAAAAAGATCACATGTATATCGAGCAAGATAGGACAAACCAAGGCATCACACAACACACAACACTTGGGAAAGATCAACATGAAGGTTCTAAGGAATATTTGGGAAAATAGGGGAGAGATCCCTCAAGGACCCAAGTCGCTCCAATTGGGAGGAATTGTGCTACCTTGAGGAGGATACTTGGACAAAACAAGGGAAAAAATTATTTTGACTAAGTCTGGCAAGCATAGTGACTTTGTAGTTGGCCAATGTGTCTAATGGAGAGGAGTATTTTTATGAGGAAATGATATAGAATCATTCGTGACTATATGAGGAGGATGTGAGATAGTAGGGAGAAAATTTAGGTGACTTGGAAAAAAATGTGTCTTATGTATGAGCCAATTACTCTCTTCTTGTATCAACACATTGTATTGTACATTGTTGTAACATCATGAATAATAACAAGCTTTGTACAATTTTTAGGAACCTATGGTGCCAAGCTACCATACTTGTCTCTATTTTCATGTGTTTGTATGTTTCTTGTTCTTGGTTCACATATTTGGCTAAGTATAGAACTTTCTAACTATATATGTTAAAGAACGCAAGTGTTTGTAATGAAGTGTGCATAGTTGGGTGGGCGCCTTGGTGACAAGGAATCAAGTGTTTAGGCTTGACTATCCAAGTAGCTCAAGGCATATTTATGGTTAGAACTTGAGTGAAGAGGCGATGCCTGGACGAATTACTCTCGATTTGGTTTAGTCTCCAAATTTGAAACATCACAGTGCCACACAACCCTCAAGTGTTGGGTGACTTGGGTTCACCAAGTCATGTTTGATCCCTGGGTAGACTGTGGGGGTGTAAATTTAACAATATTATAGTATAGGCATAGTCTTATTTGCATGTTTTCATACTTATAGAACTCAAAGTATGAAACATGCATATGGGTGATTTAATTAAGAGGGAGCTAGTCACATTTTAATCGTCTAGATTTTGATTTTTTAGTTTAAATTTTAATTTTTAGTTTTATTTATTTATTTATTTCTAGATATGTTTTTTATTAATTTTTTTGATATATATGATTTTTTTATTTTAAATTATATGTATTTTAAATTGTTTGTAATTTTTTTTTTTATTGAGATTTTTAAAACTATTATTAAAAAATATTTGAAAAAATATAGTGATATTTAAAAATATTAAAATTTCAATCTGATAAAAAAAAGGTGTTACTAATAAAAACACTCTTTGATTTGAGGATCGAGTTTAAAGTTTTGTTCACAACAATATAGGTTTTTAAGATTGTGGTTTCAAAAATCTTGTAATTTTAACTTCCCAAAAAAGAGGTGCTACCAATAGCATCACTTTTCAATTAGAGGGTTGGTTGTAACGTTTTGTTTGTAACAATACTAGTTTCTAAGGCTATGGTTTCAAAATGGTTGTCACTTTTAATCCAAAAAAAATGTGCTATTGATGAAACCACTTTTCGATTCAGAGGTTGATTTTAAGGTTTTGTTTACAACAAACTAGTTTTTAAGGTCGTGGTTTCACAAAAGTAGTATACATTAGCCCCCCAGAAAAAATGGTGATTTTGGTAACAACATTTTTTGGTTCAAGGGTTATTTTAAGATTTTGTTTGCAACAGTACCAATTTTGAAGGCCATGATATGCAGTTTGGATTGTCTAAAACATATTTTTTTAATTTAAAAAATAAATGAAAAGAGAGTGATGTGAGTAGTGAAACTTTTTTATTCTAGGGTTGGTTTTAATAATTTGTTCACCATGTTATAAGTTTTTAAGGCCATTGTTGCAAAGGTTGTACTTGTATTGCTGCAACGTTTTTTTATTTTTTTTAATATGCTATTAATAGCACCTATTTTCAATTTGGTGGTTCACTAGAACATTTATTTCACAAAATTGTAGGACTTTAAGTCCATGGATGCAAAAGGTTTTATTTTTAACCCCAAAAATAAAGGTGCCACTAGTAGCACCACTTTCAGTTCAACGATTTATTTTAATATTTTCTTACAAAAATTCAACTTTTTAAGGCTATGGTTGCAAAAAGTTGTAATTTATTTTTTAACAATCGCTAGAAAATATTTGTAGCCTAGGCATAGAAATATATGTTACAAAAAGGAAATTCACCATGGAATTATTGTTCACAAAATTGTTATATTGTTATGTAATCTTAATTACAACCAAATTAATAATTCTATGAAGACAATGTGCCCAATTTATTTTACATAAACATACTGGAATTCTTGTTGATGATTTAAAAGAGAATGTCATTTACTTGGTATGTGCATAGAGATACCAATTTATTCTTCTTCATTTGATCCCTTTTGATCCTTTGGCAGTGGAAAATGGAGATTTTGAGCCACTTCAATATTTTATGGTGAAACCTCCAACTACAACCATTGCGAATATTCAATCGAAATGAGAGTCTTTTTTCTTGGAGAGACTAATTGTTAACTGATTCAACATTTCATGGAATTGATGTGGCTTAAGGAATCAGTGGCTCATATGAAGAGTTCAATAGATATAGTCCCCCTCCCTTTTATCCACGACCATATTGTCCCTTTCATCCACTTCAGCAATCAACTCATGAAGCACATGAAGCCAATCGAGTTTCATAAATTTATTATAGAAGCACCTTGTTTGTTTCAATATTGCTACTAACTGGAAATATGAAGGAAGTGTTCCCACCCTCATATATTGAATGATTAGATGAGAGTCACCTAGGATTGTCAATTCTTTGATATGAAGTGTGATAGCTAGTTTAAGTACCATTAAAAATCTATAGCCTTATGCTTGATTATTGGTCATCGTTCCTAGATTCCATTCATGTGATTGTTCTAGATTCCCCCTAGGGTCATAAATGACCCCATGCACACCTTCCTCCCTGGAAAAAAAATTGTAATTTTAACCAAAAAAGAGAGTGTTATTAGTAGAAACACCTTTTGATTTAGGGGTCATTTTTTCTGTTTTTCACAAAAAAATATGGGTTTTTAATGAGTTATTTTTTTGAGGTCACAATTATTGTCAATATGGTAACTCCATTTTTGGTGTGATTCTACATTCTCAATGTATTCCATCCTAATGTGACACACCCCATTATTTTGTATAATGAATATGTACACTTATAAATGCATTGCTACTTCATTGTTGCACACACAAACATCATTATCAATGCTTTCTTTATTAAACATGCTTTTTCAATTGAGGTAAATTCATCAAAATGCACGAGTATTCAATTTGTTGATGTGAATTGTCTAGTGATTTTATCAAAGAGATAATGGCTAGGCTACAAATAAAATGTCTATGTAAATTTCACAATGTGTACAATCAATGGAATGACTTATTTTCATTAATTAATTTATCTAAAGAGTAAGTTTAGGCTCTTCCCAATAAAGAATCTGTAAAGCACCCGACCCCTAACATACCTTTTTAAGGGACGGGGCATAAAAATTCCTCTTTCCTTAATCATCTCGAATCCTCTTCCCAAGATATCTATCCTCTTCAGCTCATCAAGATATTTCCAACGACTGCTACCATGCTCAAATCCAACCTCTGGATTGCAAGTTATGGCCCTTCAATGTTCTTTAAGCCTTCATTAAATGGATTCCCTTACAGTCATGTGGCACCCACGTGGTTCCCTATCACCTGGAACTACACATCATCATAGTATACGAAGACTCTTCCAACTCGAAGTTGACATTTATCTAGCTCCTATAGGTCTCCTAGGTTAATTAACATAGAGAAATCCCACACTTTACCAAAATCTCTAGGGTAGTTGTATTTATTAATATTAATTACTACCTAAGTCTTCAGACTTTGGTGGAATTCGTCCACATGTATTGAGGAACCCAAATCTCTAGAATTGTTAGATCCTCAGAGAGGGTCCTTTTTCATTTAATTAATTATATTTAAAAATGTTCGACCACCTGCAGGAGTGGGAAGGTAAATCTCAGCCTTCGACTCATCCAAATAGACCACTCTAATCCTCCATATTTTTGAATTCCCAGACTCTAGAAGGGTGCACACTTACACGTGGAGGTGCACTAAATGTAGAGGTGGGGACAGGTGGGTCTGGGCTTTCGGTTGAATTAAACCCAACACTCTAGCTGCCCAATCTTCCCAACAAAGAGTTTGTAACAAACTCGACCCCTAACGTACCTTTTTGAGGGATGGGGCATCAAAATTCCTCTTTCCTTAATCATCTTGAATCCTCTTCTCAGGATCTCTATCCTCTTCGGCTCATCAAGAGATTTCCAATGACTGCTACCATGCTCAAATTTGAGCTCTGGATTGCATGTTATGGCCCTTCAATGTTCTTTAAGCCTTCATTAAATGGAGTCCCTTACATTCATGTGGCACCCGCATGGCTCCCTATCACCTGGAACTTCACATCATCATAGTATACGAAGACTCTCCCAACTCGAAGTTGACATTTATCTAGCTCCTATAGGTCTCCTAGGTTAATTAACATAGAGAAATCCCACTCTTTACCAAAATCTCCAGGGAACTTGTATTCACTAATATTAATTACTGCCTAAGTCTTCAGACTTTGGTGGAATTCATCCACATGTATTTAGGAACCCAAATCTCCAGAATTGTTATATCCCCAAAGAGGGTCCTTTTTCATTTAATTAATTATATTTAAAAAATTTCAACTGCCTGCAGGAGTGGAAAGGTAAATCTGGGCCTTCGACTCATCCAAATAGACCACTCTAATCCTCCAAATTTTTGAATTCCAAGACTCTAGAATGGTCCACACTTACATGTGGAGGTACACTAAATGTAGAGGTGGGGACAGGTGGGTCTGGGCCTTCGGCTGAATTAACCCCACCGATCTAGCCGCCCAATCTTCTTGAAGTCTCGAACTATCAAAGTTTCATGTACTCCACCAGCTTTTGACCCAGTGAGCATGCGCCAAGGAGATGACACATGGAAAATGGAAGATATGACACATGGCCCCATCAATGGGTGACATGTGTCACATTCTAATGGGAATACTGTAATAAGTACGAATTAAGGTGACACGTTCCATGTCGAACATGGATCAATGTCACCCTAGGTGACATCAACATGCCATGTCACTCTAGAATGATAACCTATGGTATTCCCTAGCTTCTCCTACCTGTGAAATCTTCTGGAGCTTCGAAGCTTGAACTCCCACCAATAGCCTCCCAATACCTTTTCTATCCCATGGTTGAGATGGGTCCACGTAGATCCATAGATCTACGGCCTGTGTTACTTTGAAACTTTGACATTCTTGGAATCTACTATTTGATTTCCTTTTTGCTCCTAGAGTGGTTAGCACCAGGTTGACCACAACTAGATCCAACAGTTAGGAAAGGTATCGAAGCATCCTCAGATATAAGACTCTCGTTACTTTGGGAGTTTGGAGTTCGTGGGTTCTACCCGCTTAACACTCCTTTTCACCCGGAGTGGTCAATGTCAAAGTGACCATGGCGTAGATCCAACGGTCAAGGAGGATCTTGAATGTCCTCGGATCTCTGGTTCTCCTCACTTCACGAAGGGTAAGTGGGCCATGGTTTAACAATAGGACAAAACCCATAGTCACGGTTAAGGTAATCACCAGATGTTGGTCAACCTCATCGCTCACCACACCAACAGGTTGCCTTCTTTTGGTTTCGAAGGTGTTAAATTCATAGCATCCTAGAGCTCTAAACTCCCAAATTTCTGAAGCCAAATATGGCTTATATCCTTTCGGACCTAGCGAAGGGTTCCCAGGTCCCGGTCATATGGATCCTCTAAGAAGTCTCGAGGCTGCATGCCAACTCTTAGCCATGATTTGGTTAGGGTCATGGGCATGAGCTCATGGTCTCTTGGATGACTGGTTTGAAGGGAGCACCTTCCATTCATAGAACTTAAGTTCTAAAATACAGAAAGGTGTTTCTCAACCAGTGTAGAAATCAGAAACTTATTCTTAGATTCTTTTGAAGACCCACGTCCGATGGCTCTCCAAATACTAAACTGAGGCAAAAAAAACCATTTGAATGAAAGGGTTCATAAAGAAACAATAATACTTTATACCTTATACATACAATGCAAATTTTAGTCATAGACATGAACATTTAATCATCATTCCAATTCTAATATAGAGGATGATGAATACTTATAAAAAAAACTAGATCGTGAAGAAATTGCTGAGAGGGGTTCCCATTTCCACCCAATCGTAGGAACAACAACTCCTGAATGCATTTACTACTAGCCAACCCCTAGCTAGATCATAATGCTCAGAGAGAGATGCTTCATTCTTTCTCAATGACATTAAGGGATGGAAGCTATTCTACTCTTCCCATAGAAACTTGAAAATCAATTTTCTTCTCACCAAGCAAGGGGGCTTGCAACAAGTGCTTCCTCAATCACTCATCTTCCTATAGCCTCATTTATCAGCTTGGACTGAAACTTATTCCAGTAATTTCTTGCACCTAGAGAAATCTTGTTTCTCATTTCTCCCCATAACCCAAGAGTTTCACATGCTCTTCTCCTTCAGGAAGAATGACCTCTCGACTCATCTCCTTCGCACCCCCTCTTCCCATGAACTCTCTTATTTTATTTCCTTCCTTAGAAATATTGCATGGGTCTAATTCCCAAGTTTGTGGTCAGGTCAGTAAGTATTTCATATGGGTACTATGCCCATATCCTCATTAACGCTTGAGGAGGGCTTCCCAACTACTAGGCTAACTGGTAATTTATTTTTGGGTCAAAGGGTTGTTCTGGGTTTGAATAATTTAAATCCAGTAAGGTACCAGTCTTGTGGGGGTCATCTCAACCATTTTTGGTTCCCATCACCATATCTCTCATAGCATCATGATCTACCTTGGCAATCCCCTTCAGCAATTATTCAACACTATCCATTTTTAATTAATACCATAAATACATATGTTACCTTTTGTAATAAAAATGTTATCATTTCCAACATCCACACATATTCATTATGCCCATAGTCTTTTTGCAGGTTATATTTATATTTAAAATTTGTGGGAAATAGGGTTGTTACAATCCCCTCCCCCTTAAAGGAGCATCATCCTCGATATTCTACCTACCAATGTACTATGTATGTATATAAGTAAACAAAAATGGGTATGCTTGTTTCATGGCATCCTCCATTTTCCATGTAGCTTCATCTGGACCAAAGTGTTTCCATTTCACCTTGACCTATGAAATGGTTCTATTCATGACTTGGATTTCCTTCCTTTCTATTATGGATTGTGGATCTATCAAGAATTCTCCCTTTGGTTTGGCCTGAATCACAAAACAATCAATTATATGATTAGAATCATGTACATATTTCTTTAGTAACGAAACATGGAAAACATTGTGTGCCTTCATTATGGGAGGAAGTGCTAGTCTATATGCTACAGGTCCCACTCTATCTAAAATTTCAAAGGGTCCATGATACCAAGGTTCCACGTTGGCACAAGCTCCCATTCTGAAGGAACTTTTCCTAGGCCTAACTCGAAGATACACATGATCCTCACTTTGAACTCTCTAGGATTCCTTTTTCTATCTGCATAGCTTTTCTATCTATCCTAAGCTATTTTCAGATTCTATTTTATCTAAACTACTTGTTTTTCCATTTCCTTTAGCATATTTGGCCCGATTGTAATCATATCTACTAGGTTATTCCAGCTGATTGGAATGTTGCATTGTCTACCATAGAGGGCCTCAAAAGGGATCATCTTTAATGACTCTTGATAGCCTTTTTTACAAGAAAATTCTACCAGTGGTAGGTATTCTTCCCACTTCTTGGGATGATGAATTACATGCATCCTTAACATATCCTCTAACACTTGTTTTACCCTCTATGTCTTCCCATCAGTTTGAGGGTGATAGGTTATACTAAATAGCAATTTAGTGTCAAAACCAACAAACAGAGATTTCCAAAAGTTTGAAGTAAATTTTGTATCTTGATCAGATATGATTTCCTTAGGCATGCCATCAAGTATAAATATTTCCTTCATGAAAATATTGACAATATCTATTTCCTTACAAGTTGATTTGATGGGAATAAAGTGAGCAGCCTTGCTCAGGTTTGTCCACAACTACCATGATGACATCATTTTGTTTGGTTTATTTTGGTAGCCCTGTGATGAAATCCATGGAGATGGTTTCCCATTTCCATTCGGGTATTGGTAGGGTCTACAAAATCCCTATTGGATGTTGATGTTGTTCCTTAACTTGCTGACATTCTAGACATTTATCTAAGTAATCAACTATGTCCCTTTTCAGTCTGGGCTAATAAAATAGTTTCCTAGTGGCTATGATCATTTTTTGATAACCAGGATGACCAACGTATGGTATTTTGTCTAGTTCATCTATTATGAACCTCTTCAAGTCATCTTAATTTGCAATATACAACCTACCTTTGTAAGTTAGTAGGCCATCATTCAACAATTGATAACCCTCATACTTCAACCATGTGGGTTCCTTCTCTAAGTATGATTTCACAATCTTGAAAAATGTATATGTTTCTTGTGCAATTTTGAGTCTGTCCTTGATGTCTAATTCACAAGTTCTTACAATTCTAGGTGAATTACTTTCATATTTATACTAAGGGCATCAACCACCCTATTTTGTTTTCTTTTGATATGTTTTATTTCAAAGTCAAACTCACTAAGGAGAGCCATCGATATAGCTTGTCTAGCATTGAGTTTTGGTTGATCAAACAAATATCTAAACCGACTATGGTCTGTCATAAGCAAAAATATTCTACCTAGGAGGTAATGCCTCCACATTTTTAATGCATGTATTATGGAATCTAATTCCAAATCGTGGGTTACATAATTTATTTCATACTCATTCATTTTTCTGGATTTGTAGCGAATCACATGTCCTTCTTGCATAAGGACTTCTTCAGGCCCTTCCTTGAAGGAATCTATACACACAAGGAAGTCCTTGTTTGGGTCTATAATATTCAACAGAAGTGTAATGGTTAGAAGGTATTTCATCTCTTGGAATCTCTCTTCACTTTCTGGTGTCCAAAGGAAATTTAACTCCCTTTTTCTGAAGGGAGGTGATTGGGAAACCGATCTTGGAGAATCCCTTTATGAATCTTCAATAATATTCTGCTAGGCCCATAAAAGATCTGATATCATATATATCCTTTGGGGTAGGACAATCCATAATGGATCCAATCTTGTCGGGATCAACTGCCACTCCTTCTTCAGAAATAACATGGCCTAAGTAATGGACTTATTTTTGGAAAAAGTCACAGTTACTAAACTTAGCATAGAGTTGATGTTCTCTTATCACTTGAAGTAATGACTTGAGATGTTCTTCATGTTCTTCCCTATTATTAGAATATATTAGGATATCATCAATGAAAACAAACAAAAATCTATCTAGGAACTTACTGAGTACATTATTCATTAAGCACATAAAAGTGGTTGGTGCATTGGTAATCCCAAATGGCACCCCCACAAATTCATAGTGCCCATATATTTTCCTAAAGGTTGGTTTTTGGATGTATTCATCCTAAATTCAAACTCGATGGTATACAGACCTCAATTCAATCTTGGAGAAAATTGTAGCACCCCTTAACTAGTCAAACAAGTCCTTGGAAAATGATACTTATTCTTAATGGTCATTTTATTCACTTGTATATAGTCTATGCAAATCTTGAGTGCCCCATCCTTATTTTTCACAAACAAGGTTGGTTCCACCCATGGAGACACACTAGGACAAATGTATCCTTTGTATAATATCTCCTTTAGCTATAGTTTGAGCTCCACTAGCTCCGGTGTACTCATTCTATAGGGTGTTCTAGACACTGGCACCGTTCTTGGTACAAGTTCTATTGAAAAGTAAATATACCTTCTTGGAAGTAGACCTGGTACCCCTTCTGGAAATACAAATTTATACTCTCTTAATATGGGATGGTCCTCTAGGCTTGGTTTTTTGTTCTCAACATAGTTCAACGCTTTTATTGCATACAAAGGACATCCTTTTATGTAATACTTCTTCACTTGGAGGGATGATATTTGTCTCACTGAGACATGCTTTTGAATCCCTTGTAGGGTTGTTTTTCTCCCTTCTTCATCTTCACACTCTAAAGTTTTATTGTAACAATCCAACTTGGGTTTATGGGTAGCCAACTAGTCCATGCCAATAAGCAGGTCATAAACTCCTAAAGGGAGCATTTTTAGGGTTTCTTGGGTGGGTAATCAATTTATAATGAATTGGCATGTTGTTATGACCTTTGTTACCTTTCTTTTAGTTCTAGTGGCTAGTTGTACTACCCATGATTTGGCATGTTTTACATGCTACAATTTACATTTCTCAAGATTTTGAGGGGAAACAAAACTCATATTAGAACCAAGGTCAATTAACATGGACACTAGATGGTTGGAAATCGTACCTTCCATATCCAACATTGAAGCTTGATGATCAACTTGTTTATTATCCAAGGCTACATAAATGTGTGGCATGATCCTAGCCACATCATTGATTGTGGTAGCCTCTTGGACATTGTAGAACCTCCTATTGTTATGTTGCTTATGTGGATACTCCCTCAGGAGATATTCTTCTCCACAACCCAAACATTTCAAGGGTTATCTCTTTCTATTATCAGTCTTTCTTGGGGATGCTCCAAAGGGTTTATTACCACTCTGAGATGGGAAATTCTACTGATATACACTTTTAGTAGGGATAATTGGCTTAGAACTTTCCCCATGGTTCTTAAATATTGAGGGTTTAAACCCCTTCTTCTTGAATCCCAAATTACTTTTCTTCTTCCATTCCTCATGAGGTTCTTTCTTATTCTTGAATTCGTCATAGAAATACCTTGCCTTCCGGATAGTGTCTTCTAAAGTCTTTGGTTCATAAAATTCATTTATGTCCTAGAAGGACTAAGGCATTTCACTAATAAATCGTTTCATATTTACCTTTTCATCCTCTATGTAGGGAACATACCTTATCAGCTCAAGAAAGTTGTTGATATATTCAT
>CBVK0102329334.1:0-27397 GCA_900067695.1 Picea abies
GATGTAATCAACCCTAATCTAGAAGATCAAAATTATCTATTTGTTTTGCCAAGTGTAAAGAAAAAAATAAACATTGCTAAGATAAGAACAAATTCTCACTAGCTCCATAGTGAAACTGAGCATTGGTCAATTCATAAAACACCATGGGATAATCCCTAAAACACCATGAGATGAAAGAGTGTGACACTAAGAAGGTTGAAGATGAAAAACATTTTCTCTTAGATTGTCCATCCTATACCTAGATTAGATCTCATTCTCAAAATTTGTTAGAGTGCCAACCTTCCAACCTTCCTAACCTCTTAACTCAACAAAACTATGGTAATTTTAGAAAACTTTTCTTAATGTTTTTCTACCAGAAAAACAAAATTCTAAAGAATTACTTGTAGTCATCATCCTCGTTGTAAATTTACTTTATTTATTTAAAAACAAATTTAAAACAAATTTAAAAATATATTAACCACCAATTTAATTTTAATTTTCCATTTAATGTCCGTCTCAGCTTGCATTTATCCTCTCCTTTAATTTTAATGAACGTGATAAGATGAATATGTTTAGGACTAATGAGGTTTTGGGCACTAAATAACATAATACAGACAATTTATTTCATCACAATCATCTCTGTGTTGCCAGAAGAAACTATGGATTGGAGCATAGAATATGCGACAGCATCAATAGCGCTGGCTTTGCTGGTGATGCTTTTATTCAAAACGAAATGGAGTGTTGAGTTGTGCCCACCTGTGGCTGCAACCATCATCAATTTCAATTTCAAACGCATACATGACTTCCATTTTGATCATCACAGACGCTACAAGACTTACAGAATAGCTTACCCTACCTTCAGCGATGTTTATACCACGGATCCTGCAAATGTGGAGCACATCCTTAGATTTAATTTTGCAAACTACGTCAAGGTCAGCTTCTGTTATATGCAATAGATTGTTTCAGAGATATTGAGTCATCTATATATATGTTGTCGTCACTTATGTAGTTTTGAAAAATTCACAGGGAAAGTTCCAACATGATATTATGGAAGACCTTCTCGGGGATGGCATTTTCAGCGTTGATGGTGAGCAGTGGCGACACCAGCGAAAATTAGCCAGTTTTGAGTTCTCCACTAAAGTGTTGAGGGACCTAACCAGTGTTGTTTTCCGGGAGAATGCAGTGAAATTATCCAAAATTCTTTTGAATTTGAAAGATTATCGAACAAATCAAACAGTAGAGATGCAGGCATGTTAAATCCTTCACCTATTAGCTCAGTTGCTCTGAAATTTTATAATTAGAATTGCATTACAAATAAATTGTGTTTTACCCACACACATATATATATTTATAATACTTCTCCACATATGAAGTGTTGCTGTGAAATTTTATAATTATAATTACATTACAAATAAGTTGTGTTTACCTCTATATATATATATATATTACTTATATACATATGAAACTTTTAAAGTGAGGAATAGTATGTTGGTAGTGTCCTATGATTTTTAGGAGGTTGTATTCACTGTCATAACTGTTATTATATGTATGGTTACAAGTTCAAATCTAAAAGGGAGTATGGTATGTACACCTTTTTAAACTTTAATAGTCAATTTGTTGAGGGAAGGTTGTCCAACACGTAAGGGGATTTCATACACCAATTTGGTCTCTGGCCTGGCAGTGACCTTAAAATTATATTATTATGATTATATAAAGAGGCTAACCCTTGTGGTTAGCTGAATTAGTGGTCATCCACCCAAGACATGTAGCTCACAAAGAGGTCTTAAGTAACAAGTTCAAATCTAATTGAGTCCCTGTGGATTACCAACACTGATTGTGGTTGGTGATTGAACTATACTCCATCTAGATATTGTGAAGATGAGGGATCTGTATATATATATAAACTAGCCCCAAAAAATCTAGTTTAGTCAGTTAAAATTACCAATAATAATTGTGGTTGGCTATTGAGTTATCCTCCATTTCAATATTTCTAAAATAAAAGAAATACTATCCTCCATCTTGATATTCCTATAATGAAAAGGATACCACAAATATTTCCTTATATATAAGTTTGAAGTTACGATTTCCAAGAATATTGCCAAGAAATCACCAATAACTCTTGCTTTAGCGCTTGCTCCTCCTTCCATCCTGAAATTCCGAGGAGAAAGGAAAAGCTCCATGTGAGGAAAGGATTATACATATCATCTATGTGATGGTGTAACCTACTCAACCACGAGGTACAACAAAGACGAAAACGTTTTCCTCGGATATTGATTTGGAATATACTTCCAAATTAGCTTGATTACAAATTACTCTTTCAATATTTAATTAATCAAAAACATGAATCCAAGCATACAACTAACAAAAACATGTTAAATCATAAAAGAATGTTTAACATGTCATGCACAACATTAACAACAAACATGCAGAACATAAACATAAAATTTCAGAATAAACATAAAATCTCAAAGATAATAATAATACATAATGAAATATAAATACATAGAAAACATAAAGAGCACTTATCATTAATTAAACCAGCACCAACTGATTATAGATCAAGAAGTTTCTCCCAACCAACAATAGGTCACCTCCAAATCAGGGCTATAAATCCACAAGGATCAGTTCTTGGCCGACTCTACACACAACAGTTAGTTAACAGGGTCTCAAAGAGGGTCTCATGTTTTCCCAACCACACATCAATCTTAATTTCCAGCCCTCTTTCCCTTCATCCTACTCAACTCCAAGAAATGAACCTTCTCTTTAGGGCTCTAGTGCTATTGGTTAGAAAATATCAATGATGAAAACTCCAATGATTCTAAGTTGTGGAAAGTTCTTTCAGAACTCTCATCAATCTCATGCACACACACATCCATCCCCTCCTAGAATGATCACTAATTTCTCAGAACAATCTAGCAATGGTTCTCTACCTCGAACCAACCATTTGTTTCCATGCTTAGACCAAGAGCACACGAATGAGCAAGAGTGAAGAAGATGAGTGATTGAATCAGTAACTCACCAAAATGATGAAACAATAAAAAACAACTCCAAATAACCCACACTTAAGGTTTATATAGTTACAAGAACCAAGAACCACATGACCTCCCCCGAGAAACTTATAATTCCTCGAATAAAACCAAGATGAGTGGATAAATAATAATAAGAGACTCAGCCCCTCTAACCCTTTCTCCTAGAATCATAACCCCTATCTCTTTTGTCCTTATTCCTCTTCCTCTTAAATTGTGTCATATTATACATATTACATTCTAATTAATAGGGATTAAGACAGATATTATGGATGGATTACAGGCTATTGCTAAAGGGCATATCCCTAGGATGAGATTTATTTTTACATTAATTTCACTCTGTATCACTTTACATATTCTTGTGTGAATACTCTATCGAAAAATAGTATGGTGCAGAATCATAAATTGACATGGATAAATGCCAATAGGGTATTTTACTGAAATCAACAATGGATGCAATCTGCAAGCTGGGCTTTGGGGTGGAGATCAACAGCTTAGCAAACACCAACTCTGGAGCAGAGGCATCTTTTGCAAAGGCTTTTGATTCAGCAAATGCTATGCTTTTGTGGCGTTATCTCGACATTGCCTGGAAAATAAAAAGATACTTCAATATTGGGGCAGAAGTCACAATGAAGGAAAACATCAAAACAGTGGATGATTTTGTCTACAAGATCATTCAAAAGAGAAGACAGGAGATTTCCGTGCAAAATAACGATGTAAGAGAATGCCCACACCAGTCTTAGTTTTGATTTGAAACTTATCTCACAAGGAGACGCTTTAAGTGTTCTTTTCACGTTTTCACTGACTATTATTGCTGGTACTCGTGGTAGTGGGGACCTTATTTATCTGTCACTGGCTTCAAATATGTTTACAGGTAAAACCAGACATACTGTCTCGCTTTATTGCAATAAGTGAGAAACATCCAGAGAGTTACTCTGATAAGTATCTCCGAGATATAGTTCTGAATTTCATCATAGCTGGCCGGGACACAACTGCAGTTACCCTTTGTTGGTTCTTTCATTCGCTTTGCAAGAATCCAGATGTTGAAGAAAAGCTTCTTCATGAAATTCGTGACCTGGTCAAGGAGAATGAATACATGTCCATTGAAGAATCTATACATATGTTTTCTCAAAGTCTGACGCACACAGTATTGGATAAGATGCACTATCTTCATGCAGCTTTATCAGAGACCTTGCGCTTATACCCAGCTATTCCTATAGTAAGAAACTTGCGTATATTTCTCCAGTCATTTAGGTGTCCTCAACATTCCTCTGACTGATCATTTTCCATGAATATGTATGTCTTATCTCGTTTCTTCCGTCGGTTAGGATAGAGGATATATGGCATAATATTATAGTCCTATTTGTGGGCTTGCCCAAACTAATTTCTTTTATGACTTGTCTTTTGGAAAAATATGGATAAGTTCATTTGAATTTTGGATTTCTGTTCTATATTTAGAAGTGCTGAAATCATTGTACTTTTTAAAGAAAATGCATCCTATATTCATCATCCTTCTCCATTTACTATTGATGTAAAGATCAAAGAGCATGGCTCATCATAAATTTGATAAAATACAATTTGCAGGATGCAAAGTGTGTAGTTTCTGATGACATCCTTCCTGATAGATTCAAAATCAAGAAAGGTGATATAATCAGCTATGTCCCTTACTCTATGGGAAGAATGACATGCCTCTGGGGCAGTGATGCGGAGGAGTTTAGGCCGGAGAGATGGCTTCAGAATGGAATTTTCCAGCCCCAGTCACCATTCAAATTCACTGCATTTCAGGTAAGTGCCCTAATCATGATGGTTAGTCTTCTGAAAAAGTATCTATGATAATGCCTTGAAATCGATAAGGTGTGTGCTTGACTTACAGGCTGGACCTCGCATTTGTCTTGGCAAGGATTTTGCATACATGCAAATGAAGATTTTTGCTGCTGTGCTTGTACGTTTTTTCAAATTTGAAGCTGTTGAAGGCAAGGAAGTGAAATATCGTCCCTCACTGACACTCCATATGACTGAAGATGGATTAAATCTTCGTCTCAAGCCTAGATTACATTGTTGAGCACAGTTCCTTTCACAATAAGGCACAGCGTACACAGAAAGCTTCCATATGTTATAAATAAGTGTTCTAAGATATCCTGACATTGTCTAGTTGAAGGCATCTGTTATACTCAGTCATAACACAATGTACCCCTTAGGGTGATGAAAACATTGTTTGAATAGCACATGTTGAATGAGGCGGACAGGTAGAACACACTAGGCACAGAACAATGCTTCACAATATAAGTTATATCATCTCATGTAGTCTTAGGTGCTGATCTGTGACACTATATTTCCTGTGTCTAATAAGAACTTTATATTATTCTTTTGAAGAAATGTTTTGTTAAAAAAATAAAGAATTACCCTGATTTATGGATCTTGATGTTTGGGAGTCTTGCTGTGTGCGCTGAGAGGCTGGATTTATGTTTTTTAATGCCAGATGAATTTTAATTAGTCATTCTGTATAAGTGGCAATTTTGTTGAAAGTGCTTGGATGATTTTGGTAGGAGGTTCATGTTAAATATATTGTACCCTCAACAGTATGACGGTACACTGCCAGCTGTACTGGACAGTTGTACTTTCTATTTTCGTCTTGCTTGAGCATATATAGCTCAACCATCTTACATTGTAACGAGCTTCTGAGTTCTGTACTTCTTCATACATTTCAATATACTGTTCTATTCTTTCTCTCTGCATTTTCTCTTTGCTCCACAATTTATCATGGTATCAGAGCTTCAACAATAAGCCTCTTCACACAGTCTAGAGAGCCACACAATCCTCACAGCGCAGAGCTTACACGCATCTTGAGAGAACGCGACACAAACTTTTCACAAGGTTTGGAAAGCTGTCTGCAATACTCTTTAAAGATCACCGTAAGAATCTTGCGGAGGAAGCAGAGCGTACAACGCTCGAAAGATCCTAGATGAAGAGAACGGAGAAGAAGAAACCCTAAAGATTCTTGTAATTTTTTCAAGAATCGTCAAAGATTGACGAAGAAAAGTCGGAGGAGGCGAGCAATTTTAAAGAACTCGAAAATTTCCCTCACATCTGTTAAAGATTGAAGCTCAGGACGAAGAATTCGCGAAATTCTTTCAAATCCTTGAAAGATTCACAAATCTTTTCTTCCGTAGGAGAAAATTATGTTAAATTCGGGAAAGATTGCGTCAAACACGCAAAGAATAGCCATTAAGACTACAAGATTCATCTTGTGAACAGATCCAAGGCGGGAATCCAGTCCAGAAGGGACAAGGAGAGTGAAGAACAGGAAAAAGCATTTCAGCCGTCAGATCTTAAGCGAAGTCCCGACAGCCGTTAGATCAGCAAGAAGGTGCACGGCGGTTAGTCGTTTGGAGTGCACAGGAGAATTTTTCACTTGAGAAATCCCGACGTCATCTTGACCGTCCATCAAGAGACACGTGGCGAGATCCTATTCCATCGCAAAATCGGGAATCGGGAGTTGGACGAGCAAAGAAAACTGCTCTCTAAAAACTCTGATACACGAAATCGTGAAATCCCGAAACGATCACAGTCGTCCATTTCAGGTGGCAGCAGATCACCGCATCGTCATATCGGCATTTCGGAGTTTGGGGTTTCAAGTTGTCAAAGAAATTTGACATCGCAACTCGCGAAATCGCGATACGTGATATAGCAATAAGATCTCAGCCTTCTGTTTGTTAGGACACGTGGCGAACATCGCAGCACCCATCGACATTTCGGCATTCGGGGTTTCAAGCTGTCAAAGAAACTTGACATCACAACTCGCGAAATCGCGATACGTGAAATCCTGATCAGATCTCAGTCATCCATATCTCCTGGACACGTGGCGGACATCGAGGGTACCGTCAACGTATCGACATTCGGAGTTTCAAGGTGACAACAATTCGGAGCATCGCAAGTCACGATATCCCGAGGCTGAATCAGGACCATCCATCTTTCAAGGACACGTGGTGCAAATCCGGGGACTCGGAAAAAGTCCCGAAGAGGAAAGAGCCATCGGCATATCGGGATTCGGAAAATCGCGAAACCTGAGAACAAGTGATCGGGTTTTTTTCTAGTGAAATCCCCGATGCAAATCTAGCCGTCCATCTGTTCAGGACGCATGGCAGAGATCGAAGCTTTCAGGAAAAGTCCCGATAAGCGACTTCATCGGCATATCGGGATTCGACATTTCGCGGATCCTGGAGACAAGAGGTCCAGGACATAACCTATCACGAAATCGCGAGAAGAGATTAGGACCATCCATTTGTTGAGGACATGTGTCGCAGATCGGAGCCATCGAGAAAAGTCCCGATAGGATAGCGCCATTGGAAAATCGGCGATTGCGGAATCGAGGAGATATCCCGATTCGTGATATCCCGATACGATCTGGACCGTCGGATCACAGTAGATCTAGACCGTTGAAAAGTCCAAAGGCGATTTTTCGCGTTTCGGCATTTTGCAAGACAAGGAACGGGAAAATCCCGTAGTGCTTTAATACAAGGCATGCGGTCACATTAAAAGGAAACCAAGGGCCAAATTCAAGCCCAATAAGTTCAAATCGGCCATCGGCAAATCGACGTTTCTGAGATCGGAGGTAAATACAAAATTTTCCCTCTATTTTTTCTGCAATTTTTTTTTATATATATGGCATCGTCTAGCAATCTAGGACCAACTCAGGGTCCGATTCTTTTGGGAAAGAATTACGAATTTTGGTCTCTTCGGATGAGATTGTTCCTGCAAGCACAAGAATGCTGGGAACCAGTGGATCTTGGATATGTAGAACCAGATCCAACAGCCCTCACTGCCGTGACAAATGCGCAGAGAATTGCTCAGGCAAATCTGAGGACCAAGGAAAACAAAGCAAAATTATGGATATAGAACTCTGTGGATGATTCGATATTCTCGAAAATCATAGGTGCTGGTACTTCCAAACAGGCCTGGGACATCCTCAAAACGTCCTACCAAGGAAATGACAGGGTAAAAACAGTTAAACTGCAGTCCTTGTGGACACAATTTGAGACTATTAGGATGACAGAGTCTGAAACAGTGGATCAGTTCATGACCAGAGTCATGGGCATCGTGAACCAGATCAGACTGATTGGTGAAACCATCACTGATCAACAAATAGTTGAGAAAATTCTCAGAAGTCTTCCCAAGAAATTTGAAATGGTTGTCACAGCCATCCTTGAATCCAAGGATTTGTCAAAATTTTCAACAGATGAACTAATTGGTTCTCTGGTGACACATGAGACAAGACTACATCTCACAGATGAGTTAATCTCCAATGCCTTCCAGACTCAATTCTCATTCAGAAGAGGGAAAGGCAGAGGAAGAAGTAGAGGAAGAGGGAACAATCAAGGTAACCCTCATACCAGTGGAGGAAACAGACAACAATATCCAAATCAGAATTTCCAAGGTCAAAGAAATCAACAACAATATCAACATCAGAATTTCTAGCCTCAAAGAGGCAGAGGGAGAAGGTATAATGACAAAAATAGCATACAATGCTATTACTGCAAAAAGCATGGGCACTATGAATCTGAATGCAAGAAGAAGCAGGGAGATCAACTCTCAGGCAGAGCACATGTGTCAAATCATATGGGAGACACCTCAAGAGGTATGTTTCTCTCATGCCACAAAACTGAACAACAACCTAAAGATCTCTGGTTGCTGGATAGTGGATGTAGTAATCACATGACAGGTAACAAAAAATTAATTTCATGCCTTGATTCTTCAATTTCCTCTGATTTTACTCTTGGTAATGATCATTTAGTGAAAGTTCAAGGAAAAGGAACTGTTCCTATTCTTACAAAACAGAATGTAAAGAAAGACATAAACAATGTCTACCATGTACCAGACTTAAAACATAATTTGTTAAGTGTAGGACAACTCATTGAAAAAGGATACAAGGTACTTTTTGAGGGAGCATCTTGTAAAATCTATGATAGAAAACCCAGTAGAAAATTAATTTCTGAAATCCTTATGACTCCAAATAGGATGTTTCCCCATACCCTCAGAACTACAAATCTGAATCAACCTTATGCACAGAGTGCATCAACCATGAATGAATCAATGGTTTGGCATACAAGATTTGGACATCTACCATTTCAGAGTCTAAATCTTCTTCAGAAAAACTCCATGGTCAAAGGTCTACCTATCTTTAAAGAGCAAATTCTCCCATGTGAGTCTTGCATACTTGGAAAACACAAGAGAACTAGTTTTCCACAGTCTTCCAATCAAGCCAAACAACATCTTAAACTAGTTCACACTGACTTATGTGGACCAATGCAAACATATTCAATAGGTGGTAGTTTTTACTTTCTAACATTTATTGATGATTTCAGCAGGAAAATATGGATCTATTTTCTCAGACACAAGTCTGAAACATTTACAAAATTCAAAGAATTCAAAGCCGAAGCTGAAAAATAGAGTGGAAAATTTCTCAAAGTACTCAGATCAGATGGAGGAGGAGAATACAACTCCAGAGAATTTGTAAATTTTTGCAAATCTCAAGGCATCATCATGCAAGAAACAACAAGGTATACTCCTCAGCAGAATGGAGTGGATGAAAGAAAAAATCAGACCATCATGAATATGGCAAGAACACTTTTTAAAGAAAAACACTTGTCAAATACTTTTTGGGCTGAAGCAGTAGCATGCTCAGTTTATCTTTTGAACAGATCACCAACCACCAGTCTACAGATGAAAGTTCCCCAAGAAGCATGGAGTGGGACAAAGCTCAATGTAGCTCATCTAAGGACATTTGGATGCATAGAATATGCACACATCCCTTCTGAATTAAGGAAGAAGCTTGATGACAGAAGTGAAAAATGTATTTTCACTGGCTACAGTGAAACATATAAAGCTTACAGGCTTTACAATCCCATCACCAAGAAATTAATTCTCAGCAGAGATGTACAATTTTTGGAAAACAAATTCTGGGATGATTCAGAAAAACAGCAAGTGGACAGTCAAAATCCATTGCTGCCAAGTTCTGAAAACACAGGAAATTCAGAACCGCAAGTACCTCAACCCATTATTCCAAGAATGCAAGTCCAGGGACAACCAGATAACTCACAGGATAACTCAACTTCTAGCAGAGAATCATTCTCTGAACCACAGAATCAGAGAACTCGAAGTTTGAGAGAAATCCATAAACAGTTGGATGACTTTGAGCAACATAATCTTTTTGCTTTAATGTCATGTCAAATGACATCCTTTAAGGAAGTAGCCAAGGAACCACATTGGGTTCAAGCCATGAACCAAGAAATTGAATCCATTGAGAAGAACAAGACATGGGATCTTGTTGATTTGCCAAGACACAAGAATAGCATTGGTGTCAAGTGGGTTTACAAAACCAAACTAAATGAAAAAGGGTAGATTGAAAAGCACAAGGAAAGACTTGTTGCCCAAGGATTCTCACAACAACCAGGTATTGATTATGGTGAAACTTTTGCTCCAGTAGCAAGATTAGACACTGTAAGGACTTTATTGGCCATAACAACACAACACAAATGGCAAGTTTACCAAATGGATGTCAAGTCAACATTCCTAAATGGTTTTTTAGAAGAAGAAGTTTATGTAGATCAACCACCTAGATTTGAAGTCCAAGAGCACCCAACCAAAGTGTATCGGTTGAAGAAAGCCTTGTATGGCTTAAATCAAGCTCCAAGAGCTTGGTACAACAGAATTGACACCTACCTGATCAAAAGTGGCTTCAATAGAAGTCAAAATGAACCAACACTTTATACCAAAATAGATCAGCACGGTAAAATACTAATTGTATGTTTATATGTTGATGACATGATTTACACAGGGAATCTAGAGCTAACAGATTTCAAGCATTCCATGCAATCTGAATTTGAGATGACAGATCTTGGCATCATGAAATATTTTTTAGGCATTGAGGTTCATCAATCAGCCAAAGGCATTTTTGTCTGTCAGCAAAAGTATGCAGCAGACATCATCAAACGGTTTCGCATGGAAGGATGCAATCCAACAGAAACACCCATACCTTTAGGCACAAAGTTGAGCAAGAATGATGAAGGTCCTACAGTGGATTCTACTTTATACAAAAGTTTAGTAGGCAGTTTGTTGTATCTTACAGCAACTAGGCCTGACATCATGTATGCAGCTAGCCTTGTTTCCAGATTCATGGAATCACCCAAGGATTCACACTGGAAAATGGCAAAACGAATTTTGAGATATGTAGAAGGAACACTACATTTTGGCTTATGGTACACTACATCTGATTGTAATCAACTCTCTAGTTACACAGATAGTGACTTTGCAGGCAGCCTAGATGACAGGAAAAGCACATCAGGATATGCTTTTCAACTGGGCACGAACCTGATTTCATGGGCATCGAAGAAGCAACCAATAGTATCAATATCTTCTGCAGAGGCAGAGTATGTAGTTGCTACCTCAACTTCATGTCAAGCTGTGTGGCTGAGAATATTATTGAAAGACATGTCACAAACAGAGAAGGATCCAACTCCTATCTTCTGTGACAACACATCAGCAATTGCATTATCCAAGAACCATGTGTTCCACAAGAAAAGTAAACACATTGACACTCGGTTTCATTTTATACACAAAATAGTCAATAATGGTGACATTGCACTACAATTTTGTGGTTCTCGAGATCAGCTTGCTGATATCTTCACCAAGCCACTAGGAAAGTCAGTTTTTGACTTCCAGAGACAGCACTTAGGCATAGTCAGTGCTGCTGATTGTAACTGTTGAGTCTAAGAGGGAGTGTTAAATATATTGTACCCTCAACAGTATGACCGTACACTGCCAGCTGTACTGGACAATTGTACTTTCTATTTTCGTCTTGCTTGAGCATATATAGCTCAACCATCTTACATTGTAACGAGCTTCTGAGTTCTATACTTCTTCATACATTTCAATATATTGTTCTATTCTTTCTCTCTGTGTTTTCTCTTTGCTCCACAATTTATCAGTTCCTCCTTGTAACCTGTTTTGGAGTAACTACGCGGCTGCCAAATGGTTCATTTTTTAAGGTTTTGTTATAAAATGCACATAATGTACTCTATATGTTTATATATAATGGTTCTAAAAGCATGGAATTCAAGTGGGGGGGGGCATAATTTTATCTGTAATGGTTGAGGATTGATAACAAAGGGCTTTATCATTGAATATCAATGATGTTGAGAGGGCTTTGTCATTGTATATCATTTCCATCAAAGAAATTTAATATATTTTTGTGCAGTGGGGATTGATTTCTAATTTTTTTTAATGCGTCTTCCAAGTTTAATGCTACGTTTGTAGCTCTTACAAAGTGGATATAAGATACCACGTATATACCATTCTGTTTTGGTTTTCTTTCTTTTATATTTCTTATAATTTTAGCTACAAAGAGGATATAAGATACCATATATATACCATGTTGTTTTGGATTTCTTTCTTTTAGTTTTCTTGTAATTTTTTTCTTCTTAATATATGACTTATTATTAATTTTTATTTTTTTTATTTTAGTGAATTTCAAGATTCATTAAATTTATTAAGACCTTGTTTTAAGTTAGAGTATTAGTACCTTAAAGATATGGTTTATGTTTATCACAATCTCAAATTGTGAATGAAGTAGCCCTACAAAACTCACTAATGTAGATAACATTGACATTAAGTCTGAGTGGAGGGTGGAGAGCATGCTATGGAGGAGGCAGCTAAGTGGCTACATGGGAAGGAACAATTTCAATACAACTCAAGTGTTGAATTTTATGGTAAGTTGATGCAATTTAATTTTCTTACTATTTTAGCATAAACTAAACCATGACCATTTTGTAGCAACATAATGCCTGCAATAAACCAGGATCACAAGAAGAATAATGATGCACAAGAACACAAGAAGTATCTTGGAAAACCCTTCTCAACAAGGGAAGAAAACCCAGCCAATCATTTTCTATATTCTCAAGAGAAAGACCTCTCACACGATCACCAAACCTAGAACACAAAAGAGTGTTGTAATTCTCATAATTTCATACCAGAACTTCTAAAATCATGATATGACACAATGTTAAGTGTGTTTTCTCAATGGGGACTCGCCTTTATTTATACAATACTTATCACATCAAATGATGTGTCTATTGACACAATAGGGCCAACCTCAATAACTCAAAATATAATTAATAATTACCATATTAATTATCTTTTACTTTATGGTGGGGCCAACATGTACCTTTTACATCACAATTAGGGTTACAGGTAAGTCTGACTCTTAGACAATATAGCAAGGGATCTCATACAAACACCAGTTCTCATCCACTGGGGGCATGTCCACCTGTGCTAGCCACAGGGATGTCCAAGTCAACAGATCTCTATCTCACAGTGTCTCATAGGAGAATCATCTGGACACACACTAACTAGTTCTCAACCACTAGGATCACATCCACCTATGCTCATCCATAGTGATTTCCTACTCAACATATCTCCATCTCACTGTGTCTCATAGGAGAATCATCTGGTGTACCACATCGTCTCAACTCTCTACACAAAAGAGAAAAGTAAACCCATCACATGGGCTCCTTCACCCCTCACAGGGTTACACATTGTTTCATCTCTGTCTCATAAAGAACGACACACCCAACTCATGGGATTCATCACCCCACATAGGGGCATAAACATCATTCCATCTCCATCTCAGATAGGAACTGCACACCCATCTCATGGTCACACCCAACTCATGGGCTTCCTCACCCCACACAGGGGCACACAACGTTCCATATCCATCTCAGAGAGGAACAACACACCCATCTCATGGGAACACCTAACCCATGGTCTTCCTCACAGGTCGACTCACTCATTATGTGTCCTGGAGAATGTCTCACACAACTGTAATCATCAACACTCCCTCTCAGCTAGGAAGGCATTCTCTATTAGTCTCGCACAAGAGTACTCGAACTTTGACTTGGCTAAAGTCATCAACACTCCCTCTCAGCTAGGGAGGTATTCTCCACCAGGCCAAGTATCTCACAGAAGTACTCAAACTTCATCTTGGCAATAATCATCAACACTCCCTCTCAGATAGGAAGGTATTCTTCACCAATCCAGTCTCTCACAAATGTACTTGAACTTCATGTATTCTTCACCAAGCCAGTATCTCACGAATGTACTTGAACTTCATCTTGGCAAGTGGTTTGGTGAAGATATCTGCAATGTGCTCATGTGTAGGAAGGTACGACACATGTATTGTTTTCCTCTGCACCATGTCTTTGATATATTGATATTTTATCTCAACATGTTTCGATCTATCATGAAACACAGGGTTCTCAGAGAGCTTCACACAACTTTGATTATCACAATGAATAATAATAAGATCCATCTTGTGATCAAATAAATCGGTCACAAGCTTGTGTATCCACACTTCTTCACAGAATGCCACACTCAATGCTATATACTCTGCTTATATGGTACTCAAGACCATGGAGCTTTGTTTCCTCCTGCACCAGGAAACCATGGCACACCACAAGGTAAAACAACAACTAGATGTGCTCTTCTGGTCCACTGCGCTCCATGGAAAATTGACATATCCCTGCAAACTCAAGTCTACACTAGAGGACTATCTCAGGACATATCCAATTGTTCCTTGTAGATATCTCAATACATTTTCGTTGTTATCCAATGAGTCTGTCTCAGATGACTCATGAATTGAATGAGTACATTCACTGCATAACATATATTGGGTTTGGTGTTAACTAGATACATCAGTGATCGAATGAGTTGTGGATCAATATGACTAAATCATCATCATTCATTTTCTTCAAATCCATCACCATCGGTGTAGGCATGGATTTTCTTTCTATCATACTGAACTTCTTTAATATCCCCACTGTATATTTTCCTTGAATAAAGAAAATATCTTCATTCCTTTGCCATACTTCTTGTACCAAGAAGTAGTGCATCATACCCAAATCCTTCATCTCGGAATCAGAAGTCAAATCTTGCTTGTATCCAACAACAAGGATTCATGAATAAGTCACCAAAATCAGGTTCTCATCACCAACAATGTAATAATATAGGTTTGGATCAACAACACTCTTTTTGAAGCCGAAACTCATCAAGAATCCATCCATCTTCGTGTACCAAGCACGAGATGTCTACTTTAGTCCATATAGGGATTTCTTCAACCTGTACACATGAGATTTCTCATCGTATATCACAAATCCCTCTTAATGCAAATATTGATTTGTATTTCTCGACACTTCCATCAGTTGCATGCTTGATCTTATAGATCCACTTGGAAGTCACTTACATACTTCTCTTCTGATCTCGGAACAATATCCCATATATCATTCTTCAAAATGGACCGATACTCTTCTGTTATGGAATCTTTCCGTACCTATTGACCTATTGTTTCTCCATGAAAATAAGGATCTGTATCAATAGTATGGTTGAAGAATAGATCGAAAACTCTTTGGTCTCTTTCTCTCTCGGAATGTGTTGCATGTCTCTTTTCCTCTTTCATAGTTTGTGAAGCTGAGATGAGCCTTTTGTGGCCTACTGCAAAGTCCTTGGGAGTATCAACTCGAACAACTGGATCAACTCTATCAATGACTATTTCCCTCTAGACTACTAAAAAGGAAGAAGGTAATGTCTCTTCTTCTTAATTAGTTTGACTCCTTCTGATTCAAGTGACTCCCTCTGAAGTTTGAAGGATAAACATATTCCTTTTTTGTTACGCTACCTGGAACAAGAAAACAAACGAAAGGAAACAATACAAGAATATCTCCTAGAGGAGATTCATGAGTACATATCTTGGAAGCAAAAAAATTTAAGGATTGTTGTCACAACTACAACACCGACTTGCAATGTAGAAACCTTAGAAATGTAGATTAGAAGCATGATAATTAAAACAATCAAACCTGGAGTCTTCAGTTCTAGTGTGTTGTTTCTATGAATGCACTGAGATCCCTCTAGATCCATGATTTGAAGCAAGAAAATTCCTCCTGCAAGTAACCTCATGAAAATGATGCAAATAATATATATACAAGAGCATACCTTAGAGTGTACACCAATGGAGATTATGCTTGCATGTCAATGTCATGATGAGCAATGATATTCCTTGTTTGTTTACCATAGACTATAAGGAAAATTATATTGTTGTAGCTTTCTTTGGCCACTTGCCACTGCTACATTCTATAAACATACTTGTTTTCCCCTGTAGCCACTTTGTACCATGCATATCTATAACGAGTCATGTATAAACATTGTAGTTTTTGTGGCTGGGGTGGCTTTTCACTTCGATCTTCACGCTCAGGACAGACCAGAGACTTGGTCCTCCTATACTTTCACTTGTGATTTACATTAGTTCTGAGTTTTGCTGGAAAAAATGCCCTCATAATGATGAATTTTTCATGATTGTTCATAACTTATGGATATCAAGTTGTCTCAGTGCTATTCTCAAAGACAAAATCGAGATCCTCCAAATATATGTTCCAAAACATCAACCCTAAAGGGTATTTCATTCTTCACTTAATCAACCTTATATTTTTACTCAGAATCACCCTCAATACAATATCCTTCCTCTGTTGCAACAATCTTCTCTATTGATCTTCAAAACCCCTCAATCCCCTTTGTTTCTCTTTGCCTCAAACCACTCTCTACTACCTCAACAAACCTTGTCTCCTCTATCATATTATTTTGATGAACATGGAGCTAATCAATCTTCTATATTCCTTCAATTTGACTCAACAAACATCCCCAAGTACATACTCAATATTCTCACAATTGTTTCAATACTTACTACGTTAGTGGCTTTCTCAGTTTAGTCATATATGTGCATGCTCCTTGTTATTTCATGAATGTTCTTTGCCACTCCATTGTGAAAGTATTGTGACATGTTTGTTGCCTCAGGTTTTTTATACACAAATATTAAAAACTCAGACTCATCCCTTTGTTTCCTAAAAGAGTATTGTAATAGGTTTGTCGTACACAAATATTAAAAACCCAGACTCGCCCCTTTTGCTGCCTCATAAAGTATTGGAATAGGTTTTCTACCTCAGGTTTTCTATACACAAATATTAAAAAATTTGAATCATCCCTTTGCTATGGTTATTCTTTCTTTAGAAGTCCGAGCCACCAAGAAAAAGGTGGCTTCCTTCTCATATGGTAAGCAAGGCTCGGTTAGGGGCTTTAGGCCTGCAACCAGCCTATTTTGGACAGTCGACCCTCCTCACAGATCTCGGCCAGGTCTACTTTACTACATAAATTTTAAGAGAGAGGATTCAACCCTTCCCTTAAACTGGAGGTGGGGTACTTAGCATCTCGGCCTTCCTTTATCAATGTGAATATGGTCATCTTCAGGACCTTCTCGGATACCATGTTGAATTTTATGGTAATATGATGCAATTTAATTTTCTTATTGTTTTAGCATAAACTAAACCATGACCATTTTTTAGCAACACAATGGCTGCAATAAACCAAGATCACAAGAAAAATATGCATGCACAAGAACATAAGAATTATCCTGGTAAACCCTTCTCAACAAGGGAATAAATCCCATCCAATCCTTTGCTATATTATCAAGAGAAAGACCTCCCACATGATCACCAAACCTAGCACACAAGAGGGTGTTTTAATTCTCATAGTTTCATACCACAACTTCTGAAATCATGAGATGACACAATGTTCATTTTGTTTCCTCAATGGGGATTCACCTTTATTTATACAAGACTTATCACATCAAATGATGTGTCTATTGGCACAATAGGGACGACCTCAATAACTCAAAAAATAATTAAAAATTACTGTATTAATTATCTTTTACAATAATTATATTTTAATTTATGGTGGGGCCGACCTATACCCTTTACATCACAATTAGGGTTACAGGTAAGTCTGACTCTTAGAAAATATAGCAAGGGATTTCATACACCCACTAGTGCTCAACCACTAGGGGCACGACCACCTGTGCTTAGCCACATGGATGTCCAAGTCAACATATCTCTATCTCACTACGTCTCACAAGACAACCATCTGGACACACACTCACTAGTTCTCAACCACTAGGATCAGGTCCACCTGTGCTCATCCACATTGACATCCTACTCAACAGATCTCTATCTCACTATGTCTCACAAGAGAATCATATAGAGTACTACATCATCTCAAATATCTACATAGAGGAGAACAATAAACCCATCACATGGGCTCCTTCACCCCTCATAGGGTTACACATCGTTTCATCTTCGTCTCAGAGAGAATGGAACACCCAACTCATGGGATTCCTCACCCCACATAGGGGCACACAAATTTCCATCTCCATATCAGAGAGGAATTGCACACCCATCTCATGGGCACACCCAACTTATGAGCTTCCTCACCCCACATAGGGGCACACAACATTCCATCTCTTTCTCAGAGAAGAACAACACACCGATATCATGGGCACACCCAACTCATGGGATTCCTCACAGTTCAACTCACTAAGTCTACATCTTGGAGGATGTCTCACGCAGCTGAAGTCATCAACAATTTCAATACAGCCTAAGAAACCCACTAATGTGGATAACATTGACAATAAGTCTGAGTGGAGGGTGGAGAGCATGTTATGGAGGAGGCACATAAGTCGTTACATGGGAAGGAACAATTTCAGTACCTTAGTTCATCACAAGATAGTACAACAAGTCTTTTCAACTCATCCCAAGAAAGGACTATTCAATGCATCCCAAACCCTAGCTAGGGCTCCACAATCATTGAAAAACCAAACCCTAGCTAGGGCTCCACAATCATTGCAAAACCAAACCCTAGCTAGGGATCCACAATCATTGCAAACCCAAACCAACAATAACAAGGAATGAAACACATCCCACCAAGCTCTACAAGAAAAACCTTCAACTTTATAAAAAAGCCAACATCACACCAAATGTAGTAGCGAAGAAATAATTTGAGGATTTGGAGAATGAGATCAGGGTGAAAAGACAAAACATTTCTAAATCCAAAAAATATTAAGGAATTACTTAACCAATCCATTCTGGTTCATGGGATACCAAGTTTTTTGAGATAGTTGAAACATATTGGTTAGTAAAAAATTTAATATTCCAAGCCGTGAAAAAGAACAAGAAAGAGGAGCAATATATGCTTCACACAATCAAAAATTTTGAGCAAAGGAAATAGATAATGTGAAGTAGGAAGAAATCTCTTTCGGTTCAACAAGAACTTGTGACCATCCCATTATTCTATATAAAGACCCATCCACAACAAGGAGGAAGGCCAGGAGACATAGATGTTAAAAAACATGTGTATGGAGGATAATTCTCAACCTACCAATGCTTGATATCTTGTTTGATTTTTTTTCTTTCTAATTATCATGAATACTTGTAGGGAGTTAGTTTTGTTTATGTATTTTTTTGGCAACTTAGTATGGAAGAGACTTGTTATAGCTCCTTTAGACAATTTTGATGATAGTTTATTGGTAGGGGATTGGTTTCCTTTAATGAAGGTCCCTACATAAACGATTGTAAATTCCTTTATGTTGTATATAATGTAAAGTTATAGTAATGTTTTTAGATTAATAATAATATTAATAATAAAATAACCAATTTTTTTTTTAAGTTTTCAAAACAAATTTTAAAATTTTAAATTTAAACAATAATACACAACCTTAAGTTGTAATATATTAAAAATATTTTTGTATTTTAATATAATAAGCTAGCACTTTGTATTACCTTTCATAAACTGAGATTACAAAATAAGACATTGATACTGGTGTTGAGGTTGCCAATAGAGGAAACCAACCTCACCACCACATATGAAAGTTCCAAAAAATTGTGCTATGATGACTAAATAAAGACATAGTTATAAATTTTAAACTGGCATAAATCATCTTGGACTTATGACCATACCAAAAAAGTTGACCTAAAATCTAACAAGACATACAAAAGCTATAAAGACCAAAATGGAACAAGCCATGGAAACTTATTTACTAATATGACTGTAAGGAAAAGCATGCCTAGACAATTCTGGCCATTTGGGAACCATCATAGCTTGTAGTAACTCCTCATCATTGTGTCATTGTTGTGGGTCTTCCACGCCCGAGTCCAAGAGTCATTCCATCTGTTTCTCCATCAAGTCTTGCCTAGATTTGTTTTCATCATTTTCTCGACAAAGTTCCTGAATGAGTTCGCGCTACACCTCACTTAAACCAGGATGGGGAGGGGTAGGAGAGTGGGAGATGGAGGAATTAGCGAGTATGGGAACAACGATGGTGGGATCATAGGAAAAAGGATGGTTTTTATTTGGTTTTACATCTTCGGTGTTAGAGACAATGAGAATGGTTTGAGAATCCATTGTATTGTGACAAGAGAAACCACAAATGGTGCTAGTTGAGCGATAAGCACTGTGACCACGACCCTAAATACATGAGTGACTACTACTTGCTCGTTTCGATCAACCTCTCTCTTGAGACATGAAAAAAAATCCCATGTACTCCTTCTTACTGACCGCTTTACCAGTCGAAAAGCCAACTAGGCATCTCTCGATAAGCAAGAGCACTTCTTGAGAAGATTTTGTTGTTGTTCTGGGTGCACGTTGAATGCCTTGTCCAGTATGACATTTCCTCTCGCTTACCGAGAAGTAGAAGTTGGATAGCTATGGTGCCTATGAGCATCAAACCCGAAAGGCCCCCTTATTAAGAAAGCAACAAAGACTAAAGCACTACTCCCATACCAATCAAGTTGCACTGAACCACCAACCAACATCTGAATAGAGATCAGAAAACCCAAGCATATGATAAAGCCTCCTGTTGCCGTTGGCTCCAATGCTCCCCTAAATATAACCTCTCCTAACCATGATAACATTCCTGGGGAGTAACAAAATCGAGAGGAATACGACCACTCTGGATAACATGGTATTTGCTCACTCTGGATAACATGGTATGGAATACGTCAAACTCCTTCACCTAGATCTTTCCCAATCCATTCATGTTGGATTTCTGGCAGCGCCATTTCATGCACCAACAACAAACACACAAGCCAGCGCCAGCACCAGCTCAGCTCCAGATGCAACATGGGTTCCATCTAAAGTACTTTGCACTATTTTTTGCACATCAATAGCCTTGTCATCTCTTTCCATAGCTCACAGAGATAAAATTCTACTATGAATGTTTCTAAATGTCTTGTGCTGAATTTTCACATGCCTGGGGACAAATCCGCAATCCATTGGCACGAGCTTTGCAGGACACTTTCATCATCTAGGAATCACAAGCATTGTACCCATTTTTTCATTAAATTCATTGTACTGTGATATCTGGTTTCCCAGACTTCTCGCTCCTGAACCTGATGAGGCTACCAAAGCTAAAATCTATCGGCACTGATAGTTTTATTATCGACTAGCTTGACTATTGCCTTCTCCAGTTTCGCAGAGCTTCTAGCTATCATAGTAACGAGAGCTCTTAGAGATAGAGCCTCTTTGACGATAGCAAGGCCAATACCGTTGGACCCTCATGTTGTTAGAACATGCTTCCCACCCAGAGTTTTCAGACATGGCGAAGGTTTCCAAAGCAAGGTTTCCCACCAACGCACACGAGGCCGAAGATAAGTCTAGAAGGAGATGAGCACCTAGAGGAGGGGGCACATGGGCCTCATGTGAGGACCCACGATGCCGATTCACGAGTAATTTTTTTATTATTATTTTTGTTGTTGTTGTTTTGTTGTTTATTTTTTTTATTATTAATTTAATTATAATAAATTAATTGTTTTAATTTTTTTTTTACTTATTTTAATTATAATTATTTTCAAAAAAAGGAGGGTTTCAAAAAAAAATTATTTTATTTAAATTTTAAATTAAATTAAGTTAAATTAATTCAATAAAATTTTAGTTAAATTAATTAAATTAAATTAAGTTAAAAGTAATTAAATAAAAATTAAATTAATTAAATTAAATTAAATTAAATTAAATTAATTCGGTATTTTGACTTTTTTTTATAAGTAAAACAAAAGAAAAATAAAATTATGGAGTCCGCGAGAATCGAACCCCATACCTCCCCAACGGTCAAGTATTTAGAAATCCTGCCCTGCCAACGCACCACATGATGTGACTTTTACAAATAAGTTCACCTATAAATACTTTAATTGTCATACCCAATACCACGCACCAAGTGAAGCATCTTAAGAAGAACAATAACGCCAAAAGGTACATAGCATTGGTGAATGTCGAAATGTGGCTGGCAGTTGTGGATAAGTATTTAGATGCCATGGTTTAAACCTATTTAATCATTAAACATGGTAATTATATAACCTTACAACATTTTTTTTATGTGATTAGGTAAATGTTAAAAAAAAAATAAACATGCTAACAGATTCCTTCATAAATGCAAGAAAGTTATGAAAAATAAATCTAACCCATTGATTTTGGAGGAAGACTAAGAATATGCTAACATCTTCAATGCATAGCCATCAGATTAGGGTTTAAGGTTAAATAAGATTAAAAGATCATTAATTGTGCCCATTGTCAATAGGTGTATGCATATCGACGTAAATTAATAAACATAAGGTCGGAAGTCACTTTAATCAAGTTGTATGTGAAAAGTTAAAAAGGCTTAGACTAGGACAAGCGGGAAGGAGGCGGCATATGCACTAGGAGCGTAAGTGTAGGAAGTGGTGAGTGAGACGCAAGGCTAACGTAGCTACAGGGCAAGGGAACCAATAGTTATTTTTGTAGGGGCAAAGAAATCAAGCTTAGACACTTAATCCTAACCCTAACCTAGCCAATCCCCTAATGGAGTAATGTCTATTTACAGAAAAGTAAATAAAACTTATGCCTAACCCTGTTTCTAAGTTTAAGTAGCACCAATTTGAAACATCCTGGAACTCACCCTGACAACTTTGGTGGATGCAGGTCAAAGCATATAGGATGGTCAGGACTAGAGGAAGTTGAGGTAGGGAAACATTATCGCAAGCACCACCAACACCGCCAGCGCCACCACCACCATCGCCCAAACTAGCCCTCATACTGCGCTCGTTGGAAGCCATCAACGAGACTTTAAAGGGGCGACAACTGGCAGAGACTGAAGTGGAACCCCCACCGTCTGGAACGAGTAATACAGAAGCATCAAGGGATTCAGGGGGAGGACCTCCACCTGAAGACATCACGTGGGAATTGCAAAAGATCAAACTTCTGGAGTTTGTCAGGGGTCGCGCCAGTGAACACACGGAAGCATGGTTGGAAGGCATGACAAGGTGTTTTTCCTTAAGGGACTATGTGTCCAATTCAAAGGCAAAGATCGCCATTTTTCAGTTAAGAGACAATGCCTTGAACTGGTGGGGCAACCTGGAAAGACAATTGCACCTTACCCCAGACACAGTATCTTGAGAACTTTTCAAGGAGAGGTTCCAGAGGAAATATCTACCAACGTACTACAAGAAACAATAGGTAGGGGCATTTCATGCCCTAGTACAAGGAAACAGAACTGTAGAAGAATATGAGATCAGGTTTATGGAATTGGTCAAATATGTGTCGTATATGGATAACGACCAACGACAGGCAGAGCACTTCATCTATGGGTTGAACCCTAAGATAATATCTATGGTGCGTATGTGGAAGCCATCTTCAGTAGCGGAGGCAGTAGAAAATGTGCGTTATGCAGAAGAGCAAATGAACTTAACTAGGGGTACGAGACCGACATTTCTGCATCGCCCTGGATTTGTAGGAAAGGCCTTGAGGACATTTCCTAGGGGACGGGGCTCAAGGCCACCGCCATATGGTAATAGAGTCACGCCAAGGATATTAGTTGTAGGGATTTCAATGGAAGCGAGTGTAGCATCTCATTCATCGCCAACGGTGCAGAAAGGTTCATGACCATCGCAGGGAACAACTAGTAGGTGTAGGGGTTCCAGGGGAAGGAACTCATTTCAGAGACAGTCACATAATAGTGCACAGGGTCAATCTCGTGTTACCTATTGGAGGTGCGAAGGACCCCATTACCAGTGCGACTGACCGAAGTTACAATCAGGGTTCGTACATAGAGAAGGAAAGGCACTGATGGGGAGAGCAAGTAACAGCCACCATATTTATGCAGCGGTTAATAATCGTCAGGCCGAACATCAATCCACGGTGGTGGAGTCATTAGGTACGCTAAATCATATCAATGTTAAGATTTTGTTTGATTCTAGTGTGACAGATAGTTTCATTTCACCATCTGCATTAGAAAAGAGTGCGTTGGTAGCCTACCAGCACGATGACTTTAAACAAGTCGAGATGGCTTTGGGGGAAAAACAAGCAGTAGGACCTAGTGTCGATAATTGTATAGTAGACCTGGGAGTGTGTACTACTAGGTTAAAGGTATACATCACTGCTCTTGGGGAATATGACCTAATCATTGGAATGGATTGGTTAGCAGCTCATCGAGATTTGGTAGATTGCTTCTCAAAGAGGGTGCTTTGTGTCGATGATGAAGGAAGACCAATAGAGATCCAGGGTGTACAGAGAAAAGTGTCTTTATGCTTTATATCCACTATGAAGGTTAAGCGATGCTTGAGACAAGGGTGTCGATTTTATGTAGTGGAAGCAGTGAATGAAAGGAAGGGACCCTCATTGGATCAATATCTGGTATTGTCATAATTTCAGGGTGTTTTTTCGAACGAGTTATCAGGGTTACCTCCTGAGAGAGAGCTTGATTTTACCATTGAGCTAAAACTTGGTGTAGAACCAATCTCCAAGAATCTGTATCGGATGAAAACACCAGAACTTTGTGAGTTGCAAATACAGTTGAAAGAGTTACTAGACTTAGGGCTAATAAGGCCCAGTGTCTCACTCTGGGGCGCACCAGTAATTTTTGTAAATAAGAAGGATGGATCCTTATGACTGTGTATAGACTACAGGGACTTGAACCATGCTACAGTGAAAAATAGGTACCCGATGTCGTGAATAGATGACCTCTTCGATCAGATGAAAGGAGTAGCGGTATTCTAAAAGATTGATTTGCGATCAGGGTATCATCAGTTAAGGATTAAGGAAGGTGATATCCAAAAAACTGCCTTCCGAACTTGGTTTGGACATTATGAATTTGTTGTAGTACCTTTCAGATTGACCAATGCGCCAACAGTATTCATGAGCCTCATGAACAACGTATTCCAGAAGTACTTAGATAGTTTTGTACAAGCCTTTTTAGATGACATCCTCATCTGTTCCAAGAATGAAAGAGAACATGAGGAACACTTGCGAATAGTGTTGTCCTACCTTAGAGAGAACAAATTGTATGGGAAGTTGTCGAAGTGTTCCTTCTTCTAGAAAGAAATCCACTATTTAGGTCATATCATTTCCGGCGAAGGAATCTTTGTGGACCTAGAAAAGGTAAAGGCCATTATGGAGTGGCCAGTGCCAAAATATGCCCACGAGGTGAGAAGCTTCATGGGATTAGCGGGTTATTACCGGATATTTGTGGAAGGATTCTCAAAAATAGAGAAACTCATCACCACTTTGCAATGCAAAGGGGTCAGGTATGAATGGACAGAATAATGTGATAGTGCATTCATTGAGCTTAAGAGGTTACTAACTAGTGCTCCAATTCTACGAGTGTCGGATATGGAAAAGGACTTCACGGTCTACACGGATGCCTCGAAGCAAGGGTTGGGGGTCGTGCTAATGCAGGATGGAGGAGTGATAGCTTATGCGTCAAGGAAATTGAGGAAGCATGAGGAGTTATACGAGACTCATGATTTAGAGTTAGCAGCTGTAATGCTAGCTCTGAAACTTTGGAGGCACTATCTTGTTGGGAAAAACTTTGAACTCAAAATGGACCATCAAAGTTTAAAACATCTCTTCACTCAAAGAGATCTGAATGCCAGGCAAAGGCGATGGAGTGATTTTATGAGTGAGTACAATTTTGGTATTTCATACATCAAAGGAAAGGAAAATGTGGTCACAGATGCCTTGAGTAGGAGGCCATGTATCTTCTCCTTGGTAACCTTAAAGGTCAATCTGAAGGAACATGTGTTGACACAACTCCTAGAAGACAATTGGTATTTAAAGGTTACTTCAAACCTCTAGAGCGAGAGGCAGTTAAACCCAAAGTATGAAGGATATAGTCTGGAAACAGATGGACTGTTAAGATATCGAGGAAGGATGTATATCCCTGAAAATGGTGATATTCGAAACATCATACTGAACGAAGCCCATAGAGCACTTTATTGTGCACATCCGGGTGTGAAGAAGATGATGTAGATATGAGGAAGCTCTTCTTCTGGGTAGGCATGAAGCGTGATGTAGCCCATTTCGTCGCCAAATTCCTGGAGTGTCAACAAGTGAAAGTCGACCACCATCACCCAGCAGGCCTCCTACAACCACATGATGTCCCTATGTCCAAGTGGGAAGTCATCTCTATGGATTTTGTTGTGGGGTTGCCGCTCACATCCCATAGACACAATTCCATTCTTGTGATAGTGGATAAGTTAACCAAGAGTGCTCATTTTATTCTGGTTAGAGACACTTACGATGTCACTGATGTGGCACGTGTGTTTATAAGCGAGGTTATCCGTTTGCACAAGATACCTAAGAAGATCATTTCAGATAGGGACTCCAGATTCACTTCTAGGTTTTGGACAAGTTTACAGTTAGTGTTGGGGACTCAGTTGAACTTAAGCACAACTTATCATCCTGAAACAGATGGGCAAACTGAGAGAGTAAATCAAGTCATGGAAGACATGCTTAGGATGTATGTAATGGATAATCAAACCCAGTGGGAGAAGTACCTACCTTTAGTAGATTTTGCCTACAATAACAATTATCATAGTTCCATTGGAATGCCACCCTACGAAGCTTTGTATGGGAGGCCATGTAGAATTCCATTGAGTTGGGACAGACTAGAATACCGAGTAACAGTTGGGCCAGAATTGATTCAAGAAATGGAGGAATAGGTGATTCAGATTAGGCAGAGATTAAAGGAAGCACAGGATAGGCAAAAAAGCTATGTAGATGCACACAGGACCGATTGAAGTTATGAAGTGGGAGACCAAGTTTTCATTCATATCAGGCCTAATAAGAGTACCATATGGTTCGGAAAGGGGACAAAATTGTCACCTCGGTTTATAGGACCATTCAGGATCCAAGAGAAAATTGGACCCATTGCCTATCATCTTGTACTACCTCCCCACTTGCATAAAACTCATAATGTATTTCATGTATTTGTTTTACGTCATTATGTTGTTGATGGATCACATAAACTAAATTGGAAGGAATTGCAGGTATCAGACATGGGAACCCTCACGGTAGAACCGTTACACATATTGGACTGTAGAGTCTGACAGCTCAGGAACCGTCTGGTAGACCAAGTTAAGGTCCAGTGGGACAAGGATAGTCCAGGATCTGCTACTTGGGAAGATGTCGAGAAACTACGGTGAGACTATCCCTCACTATTT
>CBVK0102329378.1:8512-19671 GCA_900067695.1 Picea abies
TTTTAATTATCAGTTATATCTTCGATTATGCATGTAATAAAAAAAATGAGTTGGCAAAAAGTGTCACTCTAGTTAGATCTTAGTTATTGGATAGTTTTATATTCATTCGAGAATTTTCTAAAATTAGTTGTTTTTGTTTTCTAGAATTTACCTTTTTCCTAATTTAGGGCCAACTAATAATGTCTTGTTAATGACATGTAATTGAAATGCAAATTGTTAACTTCATGTTCAAGGGTTGACATCAATGACAACCAATATTTCAACACTTCAATGACAACCAATATTTAGCGTTAGAAACAACACTTAGACATGGAAAAAACTCATGCTCATGTTGGCTCCCCCTATCTTCATGTATATTCTCTTCATTTAGATTCCTCTATTTTTCTCTTGCCCCCTTTGACATCAATGGAAAAGGGTGACTTCTCCTTGGGGATACTCCCCTTGTCTGTAAGCCTCTGATATGTACTGATGTTTCTCTTGATGGTGCTTCCTCGTGTAAATATATGATAAAAATAATTCAAAAAACATTCAAGTATTTCATGATTACTATTGCTCTCCCCCTGTCTTACTATGCAAAATGTCATGTAGATCATTGTGGGGATAAAACTACTCCAAGTTTTTGTCGAAGATACTCAAACGTCTCCCTCAGAATACGTTTGGTGAAGATATCTGCAATTTGTTCTTTTGTCCCAATGTACACTACCTTGATGTTATTCTCTATAACCTATTCCCAGAGAAAGAGAAACTTGATCAGAATGTGTTTCTTATTGGAATGCATCAATGGATTCTTAGAGATACTTATAGCACTGGTGTTATCAAAGAATATTGAAATAGGCTTTTCATATTCCCCTTGTGTTTCCTACAAAGTTTGCTTCATCCAGAGAACCTGTGTACAACATGTTGTTGCTACAATATAATCTACTTTTGTTGTGGGAAATGATATTGAAGCATGTTTCTTGCTCAACCAGAATATCATACAATCACCCAAGTAGAAGGCTACTCCACTTGTACTTCTTCTATCATCAACACTTCCTTCCCAATCCGAATCTATGTATGCAACTAGAAATAGATCATTCCCATTTGGGTACCATAATCCATTATCTTCTATTCCTTTGAGATATTCAAATATTCTCTTTACTTCCATAACATGTGTTTCCTTTGCTGCTGATTGAAATCTTGCAACATGTCTAACTGCTTGCATCACATATGGTATTGATATTGTCACATAGATTAAATTGCCAATCATCGATCTATAGAGTCTATGATCTGCATGCTTGGATCAATCATCTTTACTCAATTTTCAACTAGTCTGCATGAGAGTACTTACGAGCTTGCAATATACCATTCCAATTTTTTTTATCATTTCTTTTATATAATTGGTCTAGGAGATGAAAATACCTTTATGTTTCTAACATATGTCGAATCCCAAAACGAAATACAACTCACCAATTAATGACATTTCAAATTCATTCTTCATCTCTTTATAAAATTTCTTACTCATCCTATGATCATCACTTCCAAAAATAATTTCATCAACATAAACTTCAATTATCAATATACTATCTTGATTTACCTTTATGTAGATATTGTTTTCTACATTTCCTTTCTTGAACTGTTTATGTTGTAGATACCTGTCCAATATTAAATACCATGCTCTAGGGGCTTGTTTGAGTCCATACATTGCCTTCTTCAATCTACAAACATAATATTAATTTTTTGATAGTATAAATCCTTCTGGCTATTTGATGTAGACTTCTTCTTCCAGTTCTCCATTTAGGAAGGATGATTTTATATCCATCTGATATACTTTGATTTTCTTAGAACATGCATAAGACAATATCAGTTTGACTACTTCCATTCTGGCAACTGGGGAAAATGTTTCTTTAAAATCTATACCTTCAACCTGATCATATCCCTTACATACTAACCTTTCTTTATTCCTGGTTACCTATCCATCGTCGTTTAACTTGTTTCTAAATACCCATTTTGTGCCAATCATGTTCTTATTCTTAGGCCTTGTAACATGTTCCCATGTCTCATTCTTCTCTATCTAATTAAGTTAACTTTCCATAACTTTGATCTAGTGTTCAATATTGATGACTTGTTAAAAAATGTTGGGTTCAACTGTGGACAATAGTAATAGATGTCTTTGTTCTGGTGAGATTGATTTTCTTTGGGTTTAAGCTCTTCCGTCTTTATTCCCAATGTTCTTTTCTAGAGGGTTATTTTTGTGCACTCGTCGACTAGGATTTTTTTGGAGATATATGAATATTTTGCTGGTGATCTTCCTCTTTCTCTGCTTCTGGTTGCTCTTCTTCCTCTTCCTGTTCTGCTTCTTTTACTTCTTCTTTCAAATTCTCTTCTCCTTCCTTCTTTGCTGAGTATTTTCTTTCTTCTTTGGGATTTCGTACACTTGTCTCATCAATCTGTACAATGATTCTTTCCACTATTCTATTGCATATCAGGTTGAAACATTTCTATGCATTTATTTTTCTTGAGTACCCAACAAATATTCCTTTGTCAACTCGAGAATAAAATTTTCCAATCTTGTCGTCTTCTCTTTTTATATAGCATTTGCTTCCAAATACTCTAAAATTATTCACATTTTTCGATCGTCCTTTCCACATCTCATAGAGAGTCTTATCACTATTACTTCTGAGCATTTCTATGATTAGGATATTAAATGTTGTGTTGAGGCAAATATATGAAATTATCTTACTCAAGCATTTTCAGATTCTGCTTGGCTAAAGAAAAATAAACAAGAATGTCACCCTATGTTTATATCCATCAAAAATAATATCCTAACTCACAAGTATTGATAACAAGTACTTAGGATAGTCGTTTTATAAATAAAATCTTGCTGGAAAATACATTATTTATATGATTTTCTGAATATAATAGTTGCTGAAATAAATGTAGAGACAGAAGTAAAGACACCAAGATGATAATCAAGACAGATGAGACATAAATAAATCCTTTATTTCATTCCAATTCATCAAAGAGTTATTCTCTTTACAAAATTTCATGAAGAAGTTTTGGACCAAAGTAAAACTTAGACGTCCCCGATGAAACATACAAAAAGAACTCTGACAGAAAATAAAAAATGAACTCTAAAAGCTGGATCAGCTTGCCACATATTATTTCCCACTCGAATCTGCACAATAGCCTTTGGCAGTCAGGAAAAATAATTCACAAACATACAAGTCTACACAGGATATCAAATATAGATCAACACCTCTGAAAAACAAGTGTCTGAATGATGTGAGCCCCAAATCTTGTTGTTTACAATAAGACCCTGCTATCATAAAAAATAATTAGGATTGTGATAAATTAAGGAATGAATGAAAACTGAACTATCTCAACATAAACTCAAAGAGAAAACCTTAGTATGCTTCTCCTTATATCCTCCTCTTGTTCCTCTGTTTTCTTTTTCCTTTAATAAAATTAGAATTGGTTGAAGTAGTTGAACTACTTCATCAGTTAAGTTAACTAAAAACTCAACCAACTTTTTAGTTAAGGGGGAAAAGTGATAAATCATAATAAGGGTTTTAAATAAATAATAACTAGTAGGTGGGACCCCTTGTGACTCCCTTTGGTTCTTAACAATCATAACATAACTGGTTAATTAAACAAAACACCCCTCCTTGTGACTCCCATCATCACATTCATATTTGAAAATTTATCTCATTGATATTTGAAATTATTTTCAAAAATATATTACCAATATATCCAAACATCTAGTTGTCCAAAAATCTGAAGTCAACTGTTCCCAACAATATATAAATAAATAAAACTTAAAATCCATATTTTCCAGTTTGTGAGGCAATATTTCCTTTGTTGTTGCTATCACCTTTTAATATCTCTGAATTTTCATTAGGCTGTGTGGGGCCTTTAAGCCTAATCTCATTGATCACATGAGAGAAATCGTTCCTCAATTTCATGCAGGAGGACACCAATTTATCGGAGTCATTTGAAGATGAGGAAGGGGTAGTAGTGGATTTCCCTTTGTCAGGGGCATGGTGGGCCTCGGTTTTCAACCTTTTTCTTGAAAATCTCATTCTTGTATGCATAATTGATTAGCAAATAGTTATTTTATCACCCGGACATGAAAAATCTTTAAAAATATGAAATAAATTTTGGCTCAACAACATATCAGGCTCATGCAATCCAATCCATACAAATTTCTGAACTATTGTCAATGAACAGGGGGTGAACAAAGGTTCTGGGATATGCGAGCAGTTGTATTGAGTGAAAAAAATGTTAAATGAGGGGGGAAATAATCATTCTTACTACTCAAAGAAAACAAACAATCAACTGTAATGTAAATTAAAGAATATGTCACTGTGTTCCAACCAAGAAACTGCGATTTCAAACTTCTTCAATACATAATTCTCTTAACTGTAATTAAATTTTAAGAACAGGGTGTGAAAATGAAAGTAGGAAGGTGAGGGGTTTGTAATTTAAGAAAAGTGAAATAATGGTAGGGAAAGAGTTGATATTGTTCATAAAATTAATTAAGTAATCCATAAAATCATTCTATATCAAATGTAAAAGATCCAACACCAACCAAATAATCATTTGCTCAATTAAACAACCACTGTGTGTAACTCAATCAATTCTGTGTATTACTTGATCATTGTTCGCAATTAAATCATTAACACAGTGTCATCAAAATAAGACAATATGCTTTCCAAAACAACCTGTAAGAGTTTTGTTTCTTACCAATTATTCTAGTTAATGTTTAAATCAATTTGTAAATGAACATCCATGCACTTGTTTCAATCTGTTCCATCAAAACATCAACCATTGTACATGAATTATTTATTCAAATCAAACACAAACACAAAAATCACACCCGATTCCATTCCTCAACTCCGTTTAACAATTAAGTTGAAATGGTACCATACTGTCACAAAATCTGTGCCATCTATGACATAATGCATGATATCCATCAACCATAGACAGTGGACAATCAAAACATAATCGTCAATATATCAAATCTCAATAACTCTGACTTTCCATTTAAATGCACAACAATCACCATTTCAATTCATACGATGTTGTAGGATACACAGACCATTCAACAAAATGAAAGAGCATTTCTATGACTATACATGTTTAATTAATCTAAATATAAACATTAAACGATGTTGAGCTATCAATCTAATATAGGGAGACAATGACAACATGCTTAATCCATTTCTCAAATCGATCAAATTGCAATAAAACCATATTGTTTAAAAACCCATGACCATCTCTGATGGAGAAATCAAGTAATATCCAAAGCATATACAATGTCTAGCCATGCCAAAAATATCATGATTGCGATACTCCCATTCAAAAATTTAAAACACATAGTCACAACAACCATCAATTAAACCTAACATGATGTAAGAAGCCCACACATACCAATGCATCACGCAGGAAGCATCGCCATGACTTAAACAATTATAAACTAATGTTGGGTTAACAATTCAATAATTAAATGTAAGGGACAACGACTGTGTATTCAATCCCATTTCTCCAATCAACCAATTTACCATGATGAACTTATCAATTCGATTGTTATAATAACCAATGTAGTGAGTAAATACCAATAACAACACCACTGTCAACATAATCAACAGAGATGAGCCAGAAATTGAACATTGTCTACAATACACCACCAACTCATAACAACGAATAGTATACCCGACAGGACATAATGACTCCCTCTATAAAAAAACGGGCTAGGAGAAATCAAGGGTTCGCTCTGTGGACCAACACATGGAGGCTAGAGTCGATGGCCAACATCAGGTGAGAACCTATGAAATCATATGGTGGACACACTGGGCATATCACCCATATATTTGTAGGAGAAGGAGGTAGGAGAGAATATGAACAGAGGTGTAGAGGTTCCTCACGACCAACAAATAACACCCAGAACATGTATAGCATAACCCTCACGGTTTTCCCCAATCAACCCGAGTAATGCTGATAAAAAATAGAGCCATGAAATAGTAATCAACCTTAAAGAAAACCGCTTGGAATAATGGCCACCATAACCCATTGCGTAACATAAATAACATGAATGAGCTCATACCCAGTTGAAATGATACACAGTGACACAAGATGGTTTGAAATCGAACCCAACAACCCCATAACAACAAAAAGACTAGGTATGGTGGAAAAGAATGTGTGGAGATAGCTAACCAATTTGGACCGAATGAAACCCTTCAACCAAAACCAATAAGGATGATAGAGATCCTTCATAGCTTCTAGTACTCATAATAATTAATGAACCTATTAATTTGACCATTATTGCAACGAAAACCACACCAACCATCCATTTTAGAGAAATACCCAAGTTAACACAATTTCCAGTCTCAATAAAAGCACAGACCCATACATTTCTGAGACAAATTCTATTTCATAAACATAGTGGGTTCATGGATGGAAAAACAAAAGACATACCTATAACCAAAAGCCTTTAAAACACGATCTTGGTCGAGCTATTTTTCCCCTTGTCTGAAAATCAGAGCTTAACCACAACGAAACACCATTGAATAGTAGCCGAGCTAGGGTGATGACCAATGGGAGAGGTATGGAGTGACATGCAGTAAATGCACATATATTCCATCCATTACTCCTTCAATCACTTAGTACGCACCAACCAACCATTCCATTAATTACTTTAATTAAACCATGCATTGAGACCAACATCCAAAATGTGGCACCTTATGTTACATTAACCATGCATCACTTCCTGTACCCAAAACATGTCACCCAACCTAGAATATTTCAATATGGTTCTGACCATTTCCTGTACTATTCTATTCTTTCTTTCAATGAATTTGTTTTTCTGAGGTGTCTTGGCTACTGAGAATTTCCTTTTTATTCCATGTTCACCACAAAAATCCATGAATTTTTTTGATGTAAACTCTGCACCATTATTTGATCTCAAAATTTTTATTTTCAATTCTGTCTCTATTTCAACCATCTCTTTATATATCTTGAAGTGTTCGAATGCCTCCGACTTATTCTTGAGAAATAAAATGGTAGTCATTCTTGTGTAGTCATCAATCAATAGCATGAAGTATTTTTTGAGCACTCAACACACCCTAAAAAGCCTATGTCAAATTTTACTTTTTGGTTACCACTTGATTCGTTTGAACTATCTATTTTGACTTCAGTATGAAAATGTTTCCTCTACTTATCATTTTTGTCTCTCATTTAATACTCTCAAATTTTTCTTGAGCATGCGAAAACCCATAACTTAAAATACTAACATTTAATTAAAGAATTGTCAGTCAAGATGTTTCCTCGATGTGCGTAAGAAGTTCTACATCGAAAATAATTAGAGATGAGAGAAAGTCACTCAAGAGAACTGAGGTCGCCGAGCGTCGATCTTCGTCGGCGTCGAAAAATGAAATTTGTTCTTCCGTGACAAGCATTACTCAAGGATATCACCAATGACTGATCTCTTTCGGCATCGGTAAAAGGTGAAAAGAGTAAGTGTTGAACAAAAAATGAAATAATATCGTTGATTGCTGACTTCCGAAACGTTTTTGGTATTGGGGGATTTCGAGGATGATAATACACAAGGAAACTATGTGTTAGGTTTATTTCCAAAGGATGATCCCCGATACCTTTTTGGCATCGACAATCCAAAGTTAAACATAGAGCACTTGACTTGAACAAAGTCCCAATTTTGATCGTCACCCACGAGCTGAGTTCCCAGTTTTTAGTACCATGTATCCCAAGTCAATGGTGCCACATCAACATCATATGACAAAGTCGATCGATTTCAGAGGTTTTGCAGAAAGATATCAATACAAATACAAAAAAACTCAGAGCAACACTAAGCACAAAATCAGGGCTAACCTACAAGAAATTTGGACAAAGAACACAATAGATTCACACACAAAGAGAAAGAAAAAAAAAGATGCATTCAACTACTATGACCAGAATCCTTTCGTCAAAATTTCGAGACTTAATATATTAAGATTCCCATGGGGCTCAGGTTACATATAGTAGACATTGTCTACACCCACAAGACAACCAACTTGGTTACATTGAGAACATAAAAAATTTCACAAGAAAATGGGAAAACTACTAGAATTCTGCGTCCCGTCTGAGAATACAAAAATAGAGTTCGCCCATCATGCATCTTCTGCACGCAAAATTTCTCCCCGGATGCTTCATGCTCCCTAAGGTGTTTTCATTATTTCTTCTTCTGAAACCTTTTGTGTTTCATGCAACTGCACGATCATATATTTTACTTCCCGAAGCTTCGTCTTGAGCCAGGTTGCATTCCCTTCATGGCCTTTTGGTGCTGACACCTCAAGGTTCTTTGCCACCATTTTCTTTCATAATTCTCTATTCTCCTTGTAAAGTTCAGATATGGAAAGTTTTGCCTGCTCTAGTTGCATATTAGGTCCTCGGATGTTAGAAGCCGATGATTTTTCCCTTCTCGTTTGGCTTCGGCTTCCTCGACTTGTGGTTTTGACAAGATTTAGTTGGATAGCATGCATCAGGAACTCCTCGGCGGCTGATTGTGCACACGACTCAATCGGGACTTGGCTTTCTCCCCCGACTTCCTTATTTTTTCTGGGCCTACCTCTCCTCCATGGCATCTTCTATTAAGGAAGTGTGGTTTCCAACTTGTGCCCTTCAGATGTAACTTCTTCCACTTCAGCCTTCGAACAAGGTGATACTATATTTTTTGTGCAAAGGTAGGAATCTCCCTTTAAATCCTCGGGAGCACCCGCTGTAAACAAAAACTTGATTCCTAGGAATTTTTTGGCTCAAGCCTAGCACTTCGGCTGCCTCACAGAACCCGTCTTGAGTTTTGAGGAGTTTCCATGGTGTGACAATGTATGTACCTTATGCGTGGGTGAATTGACAAAGGCCCAAAGTAAAGAATGTGATCGAGATGGGCTCACGATATGCATTAGTTCATAAGCTTGGCTGGTAATTAGAACACATACATAACATCTAGAATGTGATGGAGTGGGTAGTGAGTCGGAACGTGCCAGGGAACATTGAATGTCTTACAACGAGATGTTTTAAAGAATTTATGTGTCACATCCACGCGACGGGTATGATCCAGGGCATGTGAGATGCAACTAATAGGAGTTGCAGAGGATGTGTAATATGATCACATTGATTTATTTTTAATTCCCTAGCATCCATAATGAGTTGATGATGGTTGATGCACTTGTTGATGCGACTCCTATTTGAGAAACTTGCCTTGACCTGAAGCGTTTAACGACTTCCCTTATGATAGTATCTGACTCTTTTAGAACTTACTCATACTTTCAACACATGTTCGGCTTTGACATCCTTTCTCAACCCCAAGGGACAACTGACCACTGGCATGACTTTGACTCTCATGTTTTCCGTACCTGATCTTTCATGCTATGGAACACAGATGTAACCCACCCTAACTAAAGGAAAATGACGACACTAATAGAGACGGTGCAGGTAATTTGAAGGGTTGTAGAGATCACGTAAGTATCAAACAACTAGGATTAGCGAGCTTTACAGGTATGCACCAGTCTGGATTCTTCACGCTTATGTTTTTACATACATTTTTCCAAGTATTGTACTGTAAGCAATTTCTAAACGATTTTAATTCCGATTGTAGGAAATATCCCTCCAACTATCCAGAAAAATTGGCTCCGTAACTTTATTGAGGAATCCAAGAGAAAATGGGTCTGAAGGTCAACAAGGTGATGAAGGATATCAAACTACCCAAGTTTAGCACACTCAACGATTTCGTCGACTTTCGTGACATGGTCGAATCGCATGCCAAAAAAATATTCATGGGTTGAAAGACTAGCAAAGGTGACTGACACATCACCGGGATAGGTGCAATGATTTCTGGAACATCTGATCAGCACTTGGGCTGTGCTTCATCTGTTAAGTGCTAGTCTGGTCAAGTATCATGAGCATGCGGTGGAGATTAGTGAAGTTTACGCACTCCCAATGGAACAACACATATTTCCATATGCCCAAACCTATGAGGCATTGTTCATCAGTTGGTCGGAGTATGAGAAAAGTCACCCTTTCAAAGGGATATCCTGAAATGAATGTTGGAAAACTATTAGAAGAGAATGCCATGTGGTGAATTTTGTTTACTTATCTACACTTAGCTATTATTTTCAATTGAATTTTATGTTATAAATAGGAACATCAACCAATTAGTTAGGGGTTGATGGTTGCTACAAGAAACTCTTCTTTTGGTTTGTTAAGAACTATTTTCGAGCTAGATTTAATTGAGAAGTCCTTTTGGACCAGAGGCAAAGTTATATTTTCATCAAACACATGTGTGATTGGACATGGAGAAGAAATATTTCCTATCTTGTTTCATGAACAGATGTTGTAATGAGTAAGAGCAATTAAATCTATTGTCAAGTTATCTGGTGCAATGTTTTGTTGTTCTTTTCTTTATGATGAGGATGAATCGTTGTGTTATTATGTGATGGATGATTAGTGTTGGTGGATTATTTTTCTTGCCATTATCTTATCGTATATGTGTTTTATTTCTGATAATTAGTATCTCAGGCAGTAATTGGATGCTTACACGGTTAACGTATTAGTACTAGGCTTGTGGTATAGAATTGTCATCTGCATGCTTGAGTAGAGGGTTATCCCAAGCTCAACCTCTTCTCTAGTATTTTAGAACCTTTTCCTATTTTGTTGCCAAGTTGGTTTATACCAGCTTACAATCTTATATATGTCCCACCTAAGAGAAAATATAAAAAGAGAAAGTCCAAACTGAAGGAGACACCTTTGTAAGAATATGCAAAGCCCATCGATTAATTGGTCGGATCACAAGATCTAGCGAGCCATTCCACCATTAAATGTTGCAAAGTCTAATTGGGCCTTGTTGGCGGGTTTGGTTCCTCCTATTGAATTAAAGGGATTTAGGACCCATCCACAAAATTGGCACTAGAAGGAGGGTGAGAGAATGAATAGATGAATACATATTTCACATAATATTTCAAACAACCTATAGATTCAAAACAACCCAGATGCATGGCTAGTCATTCCCAAGACAACCCACACACATTGAGTACTCCTGAAATGTGTTAAGAACCAAACATCAATATAGCATAGAAAAACCTCAGAAAAAGTACTCAACGCCTTGAAAAAGAGATAATTTCAGATAATAA
>CBVK0102329385.1:0-14976 GCA_900067695.1 Picea abies
AATATTTCTATGGAATTTTTAAAGAATAGATTATGTTTCAGAGGGTCATACCTGTCTTCCTTAGGCACTGCTTTCTGGATCTGAGGTAAATTGTCAGCATCTACACCAATATTTTCTCTCCCTTGGTTGAAGATATTAATGTTGGGAAGTTTTCCTTTACTAAATCTATTTATCTTTGAACTCGTGAGGTTAGTTCCTCGTTGACGTACCCGATCTTCCCATTTTAAAATCAATTCCAGGAAGTATTCAATTGTGTGCCCATTGGTTTTGTAGTGAGTGCACCAAGGCCGCCTTAGATGAGGACACTCTCTAGCCATGTGGACATGATCATCACAATTGTAGCATCTACTTTTTCCTCTTCCCCTGATCCTTCCTCCTCTGAAGTCTCCTCCAACTCCACCTCCTCGACCTCTTCCTAGTCCTTTAGGGGTTTCATTCACCCTAAATGTTGTTCGATCTAGTCTGTTCGCAAGTGCATCCAATGCTCTACACTAATTTGTAGCATGTGTGGTAGATGCACAAAATTCACAATGCATAATATTTGGTATTTTTGAGTACTTATGAATAATGGGGCACTGTCTCAGCCCATGCCCATGGATTTGAAAAATCTTGCAATACTTAACTGATGGTGCTTCTTGATTACCTAGAAAAACATGATATGGGGTTGGGGTATGGAATGGTAAACTTGATTACCTAGAAAAACATGATATGGGGTTGGGGTATGGAATGGTAAATTTGTGGATACTTGTACAACTCCTCTCATGGGTCCTAGTGCATGTCCCATCATATTTTTAGGTGGTACCATTCCCATCATTTGTGGACATTCATTTGATGGATGTCCTTCTATGTAGCATATGGTAAACCAAACCTGAGGTCGTCCTAGTCTGGGTATCATCAATTCTTGAATCATTTTTGTAAGCGTTGATATTTTCCCTTGTATTTGCGCTATATTTGTGTTTTTTAGGGGTCTTGTCACTCTCGATCTCCCAGGATATCCTTCCATGGCTTCAATATTCATTGAAATTTCCAAGGCCTATACCAAAGAAGATATCTATTGTTGTGTTAATGGAATCCGTGTTAGAGGTAGCAATCCCTGGATATACCATTCTCTTTGATGTTCCTCATGAATTGGATGCACTAACCTCCCTATAGCATGTTTAAACTTCTGGCTATACTCCTAGGTCGTTTCATCTTCCCTTAGCTAAATTTTGCAACTCATACAAAGCTTGTTGTTATGATTGAGGTATCTTCAACTGTGCTATGAAATTTGTCTGTATCTAGTCAAGTGTGAACGCTTGACCTTGCATTCCTGGCACTCTTGGATCAATAAAATTCATGTACCATTTGAGAGCATGACCTCTCAAGGTCGTCTGGAACTCAACCAATTTATTTGCATCCACCAATTTATTTGCATCTGGAGTCCCTCTGGACCTCTAGATTACTTCACACAACAACCATTGTTGCTCAACATCTTCATCTCCCTTACCCCAGAATTTTGGGTATCGATCAATCAAATCTCCCGCGTTACCATCCATTGTTAATCTTACTTCTCCTATCAAAATAAAACCTAATAGTTCTGGTTGCAACCTACCAGGGGATCCCAATATCCTCCCTATACTCACACTTCCTAGTTGTGACTGACTAACTAGTTGTACTGGAACAAAATTAGGATACGAAGGTAGTATAGAATTTACCACTTGTATAGAAGACACTTGGGGTATGGGTGATTTGGGGCTGGCGCCACTGGCTTCGGGGTGGGTTTCTTTGATATGGGGGGCCTCATTCTCATCCTATAGAGTGGTCTCTTTGGGCATATTCCCAATATTTCCTGGCATCAGGATTGAATCTTCTCTCTCTTATTCAAGATTCATGTCGACTTATTCTTCTTGTGCTTCTACACCTTCTTTTTGTCCACCCTCCTGGGGACTTCTGTCTCACTTAATCTTTGACTGACCAATCTTTCCTATCTTCTCATATTACGCAACTCTTCCATCTTTCCATCCTCTACTTCTCCTAGTCTTACTTCTTTCCACAACTTCTCAGTCTATTTTTCTCCTTTCTTTATCTTACCGCGCCACCACTTCTCAACTATGGAAGCTCTTTTCAAGGCTCACTCATATCTTGAGGTCATTTCTTGTTTCTTCCCCTGTTTGTAAAAGAACCCTCTCCCCTCTCTCAGGCCATGAATCCACCCAAAGCAAGGGTGTTTATGCTTCCATCTTAGTCGGGGACATAGTTAGCATCCCCTCCTCCATCAAGAAAACCTTAATCCAATGGGGGATTTCTCTCAGAATTCCTCCCCTTATGTATTTCTTGAAGTACGCTTCTACCCATAAAAAATATTGGTGGTTCTTAGCTACAAACTCGATAATGTATCCTTCTAAAGAGGTATTAACCCAAAAATTGATCGCTCACGTTACCGGACGATCCATCCAATGAAGTTCTATGATCTTTTCTGTATCCCAAGTACATGTCCTCTTGACTCGTTCTTGGAATTCTGGAGCTTCTTGGAGCCTATTTATCTAGTGAAATTTTTTTCCTGGGAACTTAACCTGGAATATCGTACTAGTCACTCGATCTTTTTGGGTAAAAGACAACATCCCATGTATCTTTCATAGATTTTCCTCTCAGCTCCGCTTATTTCCCGATGAAGGAGTCACAATTTCTCTCCCACCATCGGTGAATATCAGATCTGTGAATCCTCAGAAAAATTTTCCCTACAGGTTCCCTTTTAATGTAGGTCCCAGCAACGAAACCATTTTGTTGGCGTGAAATTGATCAGACCATGGTCCTTCTTAGGTTACCAACAAAAGGTGCTGAGTATTATAGAGCGCTGACATTTTCATTTCCTCTGAAGAGAAGAAGTCTCACCCAAAGCACAATGAAGACAAAAGGATATGGAAGGGCAAGGAGAATACTTAGGTGGGTTCTTGGAACCTTTAAGATTCACCATGATCTTGTGCAAGATAGTCTAAATACATAAAAGATTTGAGCTCATACATACATGAACTAAAGATAATTAAGTTGTGAAAAACACAGAGACATCATATGGAGCTTCTCACGCATAAAGGAGTACTGTAAAGATATAATGCATAAGCATAAACACATAATGACACATAATATTTCAAAACTTTGGATCCTCCTTTATATGTTATCATTAGAACTTATCAGATGCAACCTCATAGATACAACTTAGTACTCTGGTATAGACTTCTGGCTCCAGACTCATGTTGCAGAGCTCTATCTACCCCAAAAAATGTATACATATTACATTTACAGAACCTTTTCTCAACTAAACCCAACAACATATGACTAACAATAACAAAAGCCCAACCTATCAACAATATCCAACAACAAGAACGAACCCTTTTACAATCATATACATCTCATATATATAAGTTGAGTAGGATCTTCTGGCTTTGGGTTTGCATGCTTTCTTGTTCTGTTGTAACTGCTTTTGCCTTGCTGGTGTTGCACTATCCCTTTTCACAACCAATTTATGTTCCTTTACTTGCTCCACTGTCCAGCTCTTTCTTTATCTTGCATAACTCATGTTTGACCAAAACTGGGACTATAGCCCTTCTTGCGTCACTTCCAATCCAAAAATGAAGGGCCCAACAAATGTCCAACGTCATGTGGTTGGAGTACGACGAGCTTGGGTGTGAATTTTTTGATGGGTAAAAAATACCATTGTTTTCTACCATGAGACCCATGTTGACCTAAGGCATAGATGTGTTTTATATATTTTATACTACCATTCATATATGTATTTTTATTTTGTGACACATCATCCTTGTATTTTCTTCATTGACAATTGATCATTTTCCTTGGGCGACCCAGACACCTCACCGAATTGTCTAACCTGATCATTGTCGATTAGCGATCATAGATTCCTCTTGCTGAGAAAACACCTTGCCAAAATGGTCGACCTAACCATCGACTGTTGATGATTTCTCTTGCTAAACCAACCACTTCATCCATTCAATCAATCTAATCATCGACCATTGGCCCTTGGAGTTATCTTTTGGTGATTTAACTTATTCATGAATTTTCATTAACTCTCGATACTTAATAAATTTTTGACCCAAAAAAATGAATCTGGGTCATCGATCTCCAAGCGAAGGTGGTATTGACCATTGATCATCTCCCTTTTAACAACGTCTAAAAACTAATCCATACTATCGATATACTCCACTTCACAAACCTCTGAAAATGAATCTTAGTTGTCAATCTGATAGACCTTTCCAAACTCAAAAAAACCTTATAAGTTTTTAATTATACTCAAGATGAATCTGACCTGTTGATCTCGAAATAGAACACAACATCGACCATCAATTCATCAAATTTCGCCCAACTCTAGAACGACCATTAAAACATGAAATTCAACCTTCCAAGTCGAATTTTAACTTTGCAACTTTGCAAATTGATTCCATTTATCACCACTAAGAGGATTCTATGGAAACTTCAAGCTAAATGGTTTACAAATTTGGCGATTTCACTCTGAAATTCATCCTTTTCCCCAAATCTGTCACAAAACAAGCCCATAAGAATGTTTTTTTTAACAAAATCGTGTTGGTTATTGGCCCATATGGTTCCAATGTTTAACCAACATCCCTAATACCATAATGTAATGAACACCATCCCAACTTAGGTCCATTACATGCATAATTATACATAAAAAAAAAACTACTAACTAAATTCTTGTATCCAGGACTACAAATTACACACAAAATAAAATATTATCTAATACCATTAATCAATGCATCTACAACATGATAAAAATGACATGAATGCAATTTAATAAATAAAATAAAAAACATGTAAATCCTATTTAAACCTAGAGTGTATGCATGCATAATAAATTAACTCATAAATATAACACATAAAAGAAATGAAACATTTATCTTTTAGAACAATTGTGCAACAAACTACTTGGGATGGTTTTTCCACCCAACCATACACTTTTTGTTCCAAATTTTAATAGAAAGTCACCTCCGAGTCGGGCCTAGAAATCTACAAAAGAGGATGGTCTCTCGTTATCCACTCATAGCTCAAAAAACCCCACAACTCACTGTTATTCTCCTACAACTATCTCGATTTTCCACCAGTTCTCTTCCTCTCAACCTGTCCAACCCAATGAATGTATTCTTTCACTTCTCTCAATACATCGGGCATTCTAATAATTTATTAGGGTATCTTTGGAATAGGTAACCAAGAATCACACTACCAGGAAACTGAAGGGAGCTCACTGCTAGGAAAACTACCATGCAATAGTAGCAATCACTTGTTGTTATAGTGAAAATCACACAAGATTTCACTCTTTAGGCCTGCCAAGCTAGATCATCAGTCTTATTCTCCAAATATGCTCCATAAATGCTCCATAATGCTCAATAATTCACCCTTTATGGTTTCTCCAGCTCCAAATCTCATTTTCCTCTTCTCTGCTTCATGTTCACACCAAAACATGGCTCTCTCAAACTATTTTAATTTCCCATATGAATTTTCTCTCTTTGTTTTCTTGCTTGAATTACACACTTCCCCAAGTTGATTTTACTCAACATCCATTCTCCCAATAATTATGGGATGTTATTCTTCATACCCATCCTCTTGCATGCATTCAATGATTGGCTTTGAGAACACTCAACAACAAAATAAAAGTTTCATATACCAATAGTAATTTTAGGAAGTGGGTTTAATTAATAGACATGGGTAATTCCCATTTGAACCCCTCTTAAGAATTCTCTTAGACCCTCCCCTCTCTCATGAATTAATTCAACCCTCATATATGTGCCTTTCCCTTTAGCAGTTGGCATCACATTTTATTAGTAAAACTTAGAAACACAATTTTCATATACATTGCTTGGTCGTAGCCACACATTATATTTACATTAAGAATCAATCAAACTGAGAATTATAGTAGGGATGTTACACAATATATGTGGGCTCCCACATCATGGATTCAGTTTCACAGTTCCACCGCAAAGCTCCATTACAGGTTATAGAGAAAGAGGTTTTTGGCAGTTTGAATACTTTGCAAATGAATCTACTAAGGTTTATGAACCCGAACTTCCAATTTGAGCATTGTCGTTTCCAACTCTTGAGTCATGGAAATTCAAAGAAGAACAATGGTTCCCATGAGTGAATAAACTCTTCACTCAATTGATTCCATTCTTAGAGATTTGGTCATGAAATTACATTCCATAGACCTAAGCAACTACTTGGGATGGTTTTTCCACCCAACCATACACTTTTTGTTCCAAATGTCAATAGAAAGTCACCTCTGAGTTGGGCCTAGAAATCTACAAAAGAGGATGGTCTCTCGTTATCCACTCATAGCTCAGAAAACCCCACAACTCACTGCTATTCTCCTACAACTATCTCGATTTTCCACCAGTTCTCTTCCTCTTGACTTGCCCAACCCAATGAATATATTCTTTCACTTCTCTCAATATATTGGGTGTTCTATTAATTTATTAGGGTATCTTTGGAATAGGTAACCAAGAATCACACTACCAGGAAACTCAAGGGAGCTCACTACCAGGAAAACTACCATGCAATAGTAGCAATCACTTGTTGTTAGAGTGCAAATCACACAAGAGTTCACTCTTTAGGCCTGCCAACCTAGATCTTCAGTCTTATTCTCCAAATATGCTCCATAAGTGCTCCATAATTCTCAATAATTCACCCTCCATGGTTTCTCCAGCTCCAAATCTCCTTTTCCTCTTCTCTGCTTCATGTTCACACCAAAGCATGGCTCTCTCAAAATGTTGTAATTTCCCATATGAATTTTCTCTCTTTGTTTTCTTTCTTGAATTACACACTTCCCCAAGTTGATTTTACTCAACATCCATGTTCCCAATAATTATGGGATGTAATTCTTCATACCCATCCTCTTACATGCATTCAATGATTGGCTTTGAGAACACTCAACAACAAAATAGAAGTTTCATATACCAATAGTAATTTTAGGAAGTGGGTTGAATTAATAGACATGGGTAATTCCCCCTTGAACCCCTCTTAAGAATTCTCTTAGACCCTCCCCTTTCTCATGAATTAATTTAGCCCCCATATATGTGCATGTCCCTTTCGCAGTTGGCATCACATTTTATTAGTAAAACTTAGAAACAAAATTTGCATATACATCGCTTGGTCGTAGCCAAACATTATATTTACATTAAGCATCAATCAAACTGAGAATTATAGTAGGGATGTTACACAATATATCTGGGATCCCACATCGTGGATTCAGTTTCACAGTTCCACCACAAAGCTCCATTACAGGTTATAGAGAAACAGGATTTTGGTAGTTTGAATACTTTGCAAATGAATCTACTAAGGTTTATCAACGTGAACTGCCAATTTGAGCATTGTCATTTCCAACTCTTGAGTCATGGAAATTCAAGGAAGAATAATGGTTCCCATGAGTGAATAATCTCTTCACTCAATTCATTCCATTCTTAGAGATTTGGTCATGAAATTACATTCCATAGACCTAAGCATTCAAATGAAAAATAATCCAATATGCAAGTTTACCCATCATATAGTAAATTACATAATCATGCATTCCATTCATGTTTCTTAGGAATTTATACAAGTTCATGAATAACAAACATGAATATTTATTCAAACCTTTAAATATGCAGAGTATATATTTGAAACTTATATGTTCATAAAACTACCAGCCAATCCAATTGATTGAGGGTGAGTAATTTTCCACCCAACTGTAGGCTCTGTTGCACTATTCTCTCTACAATAATCCATTCCCGTGCTAGATCATGATACCACTAGGGAAAATCAAGTTTCTTTAGGAAATTTGTGTTGGGTGTGAAAGCTAGTCTCCTTCACAAGAGAGCAATATCATGAATCCTCGACACCCACCAATTCAGGGCCACCACGAGCTTCTCAGATGCCTTCCTAGTTGTATTTCCTCTACACAAGGGATTCCCTTCACTACTACATAGTATCTCATCACCCTCCATTAATAGTGTCGATCTTTTTCCAATGAGAATTAACTCACAACCCTCTATCATCATGTCAAGTTAATGACTCCTCTTCTTAAATTTCACAGTAAGGCCTCAAACATTTTTTTACTCTGATTCCCTAGGTAGTTGCAATACTACTTGTATGATAGCACTATGTACTAGTTATTTCATAGGAAAAACAATTGTCCCACCCACACACATTCCTTTGTAGACCTCTTCCCTCTTTTTTCTCTACTCTCCATTTCTTTTCCTACCAAATCCCACATTTCTCTCCAATCCCTCGTCATTTTTATCTTCCTTATCCATAGGGTTCACAATTTCCCTTTTCTTGTGTTAGAGGAGTTCGTGGTAAATAATGGAGGACAAGGATGATCTAGATTCAAATCCAGGAGCTTGATGGGGCTCAGAAAGGCCTAAAAATCAATGTTCTCAGAATGGACTCAAAACAAACATGTGTGTATGCCTCGTCGATACTAACCCAACACAACTTGAACCAACTCAAACAAACGTCGTATGCTCCTGATATCACATTATGTTCACAAACACGAAAAAATTCAAAGAGGTCAACAGGAAAAAAGTCAATGTTGATGTCAGCGTGACATGTGAAAAAAGGCCATACAATTGACATGGCAGGGGCATAGTGGACAGATGATGTGGCAGTGACGTGGAAAGGATGATGTGGTAGGTGACATCAGGATGACATCATCATACTGATGTGGCATCACCAGGAGGTGACACGTGTCACACATTTTTTTCATTTTTGGGTTGAGTTGGCATGTACGAAATTGACACATGTCACCACATGGATGACACATGGAAATCCATATAGTGACATGGCCCTATGAAAGAGAGACACGTGGCATTCGAACGACAGCTGGGAAGGTGACGTAGCGTACAAATGACAACTGGGCAGACATACATCTTGCCGACGTGTCAAAGAGATGGCTGGCGACTGGGCATATAGATTTGGTGATGTGGGCCAATCCTGGGTCACCACATGGCCCAATCAGGTGGTGCCACCAGGAACCTTGCGGATGCCCAATGATAACTGGGTAAAAAGTTTGATAGGCTAGGAGGTTCAAACCTCCGACCTCCATGGGCACCAACACCTTAAACATTGAGCACTTATCATTCAGACTGCATTTGTTTCTTGTTACAAAACTGGTACATTTTTTATAAGTGTTAAACATGGCGAAGAATGAGGGGATAGCCTCGGTCGACAAGGGCCAGCCCCATCCAACCGTGGGCTAGTATCCAGGTTCATTGAATCTTTGGGCGCGCATGTGGAGTGTGAAGAACTAGGAAACATGGCCTAGCATGAGACCAGGGATACCACGTATAGGGGGCCTACACCAGAAGGTTTGGGTGTGCACGCAGTTAGGACGTGGCCATATGGTCATAATGCATAGGACCGAGCGCCTAGTTTTGGGGGCCCAACGACCTAGCACCTGGCGTGAGGACACATGGGGCATGTCTATAGGACCAGGGGCACATGACCAAGGGCGTTACACCCATATGTGGAATAAATTAGGTTTTTCACTTTATATTAGTGATTTTAATGGATTTTTATGCAAATTTGGTGGATTTTATCCATTTTTTAGGGATCTTGGACCCTTTTTGAGGCCGAATCTTGGGAGGAATTTGGGGGATAATAAAAAACTTTAGGACTATATAAACTAGGCTTTCTTGAGGTCATGGGGGAGATCAGTAGTGGTTCATAACAGGTTTATGATGCCAGATTGTTAAGCCAAAGGCCATTGTTATGCAGGGAAGTTGTTGAGGAGCACACCTTTGCAGGCCATTTTTGGGAGCCTTGTTCATCTGATTTGGGTGCCATCAGTTTTTATGGGTTCATGAGATCTGGTAGAACATGACCAGATCATTGTTGTAATAGTGTTGCACTATCATGATGTACTTGTAAATATTCGAACAGAAATAAGAAAATCCCACTGAGACAAGGCCCAGAGACATAGGCGAGATCGTCAAAATCCGTTATCACATTTGTGTTATTGTTTGTTGTTGTTTATTGCTTAATTTCAGTTTTGCATATGTGTATATGGCTGTCATAAATCCTTCATAATTCTTCCTCTTTCTTTAAGCTTCATAATCCATTAATGAACACATGCATAATAACTCAACCACAGTCGTGTAAAAGATCATTTCGGATCAAGTGGTATCATAGCTAGTTGACATTTGGAATTTGAGTGTTGCATGTTAACCAAGGAAGAGCTCATCTCAAGGGAGAAAATTGAATCTACAGAAGGAATTTCTCAAGATGATAAGGAGTTCATAAAATTGGTGTTTTCCATGGGGCCAATATGGTGAAAGTGTTGTATGAAGTCTACTTGGAACGAAAGAGGATGGTTCAAGTGAAATCTTCAAAGAAAAAAAAAGAAAAATAAGGATTGAAGGAAGTTCCTTCTACATCTATTTCAGAAAACACATATGAGGTATGCAGTGAAGGTCCCTCATCATTTTCACATAATTTCCATCAAGATGGTTTTGGAGCATTTAAAAACATACAAAAGGTGTAGGTTTTAAATTGCTAACCAAGATGGGTTATGAAGGAAAGGGTCTTGGGATTGAGGGTCAAGGCATTATTAATCCCATTGAGGTTGTGGAAAGGCCACAATATTTTGGATTGGGATATGGTGAAGTGGAGCTTGGAGCATCCTCCAAGATGGGTTCCAAAACTTTGGAATCAAGTAATTCTTCAAATGGCCAACTTAAGACCAAGAAGGAAACATGACATAAAGAATCAACTCCAAAATGAAAGAAAGAGAAGGTTAAACACGTTTGGATGCCAAAAACTCGTTGCACTTATTACAACAGGAGTGGACATCAAAAGGCTAGTTGTTGGAAGCTTAATCTGGAGCTTCAAAAGGCTAGTTGTTGGAAGCTTAATCTGGAGCTTCATCCAAGGAAGGATGGAAGGATTTACCATGTAATCACAAAGGAACAAGGATTACCAATGAAGAAAGAGGAACACAATGAAGGAAATAAACCAACCACTTGGCTTTTCTAGAAGTGGATGTCCCATCTTCATTGTATTTTCATTCCATTAATGTAATCACACATGTTGAAATGATGACCTTTTATAGCATCGTTTTTGTACAACATCGTGTTTTGTTTTTCATCCTTATCAGTATGTAATCAGTCAAATTCCATTCTTGTAAAATTTTTGGGACCAAAAGGTCTTTTAGTGTGGAGGTGTGATCCATATTCGGATCCAGGAGCTTGATGGGGCTCAGAAAGGCCTTAAAATCAATGTTCTCAGAATGACTTCAAAATAGATGTGTGTGTATTCCTTGTCGATATGAACCCAATGAAACTTGAATGGGATCAAACAAATGTTGTATTCTCCTTATATTGCGTTTGGTTCATTTTCCCATACAAGAAAAAATTCAAAGAGGTCAACATGAAAAAAGTCAATGCTGACATCATCATGATGTCATCATGTTGACGTGGCAGAAGGCTATAAAACTGACATGGCAAGGGCACATTGGATGAATGATGTGGAAATGATGTGGCAGGTGACATCATAATGGTGTCACCATGTTGACATGGCATCACCAGAAGGAGACACGTGTCACCCATTTTCGTCATTTTCAGGCTGAGTTGGCATGTACAAACTTGAAACGTGTCACCGTATGGATGACGTGTGGCAGTCCATACAGTGACATGGTCCTATGACAGAGGGACACGTGGCATATGAATGACAACTGGGTAGGTGACATGGCATAAAGATGACATCTGGGCAGGCATACGACTTGATGATGTGTTAGACAGGTGGCAGGTGACTAGGTGTACATATTTTTTTTTTTGGGCCAACCCTGGGCTACCATGTGGCCCAATCAGATGGTGCCAAGTGGCACCCTGCGGATGCCCAATGAGAACTGGGTAAAAAGTTTGATAGGTCGGGAGGTTCGAACCTCTAACCTCCTTGAGTGCCAACACCTTAACAATTGGGAGCTTACTGTTTTTTTCTTGTTACAAAACCAATGCATTTTTTATAAGTGTTAACCATGGTGGAGAATGGGGGGATAGCCCTGGTCGACGGGGGTCAACTCTGTTCGACTTCGGGCTAGTATCCAGAGCCATTGAATCTTTGGGTGTGCGCATGGATTTTGAAGCACCAGGCCACATGGCCTAGCACGAAACTAGGGCTACCCCATATAGGGGGGCTATATCGGAAGGTTTGGGTGCACGTGCAATTAGAACGTGGCCATATGGGCAAAATGCATAGGACCGAGCGCTTATTTTTGGGGGCCCAATGACCTAGCACTTGGTACGATGACACATGGGGCATGTCCATAGGTCCAAGGGCACGTCAGAAAGGGGTATGCACCCATATTTGGAATAAAGTGGGTTTTTCACTTTATATTAGTGATTTTAATGGATTTTTATGCAAATTTGGTGGATTTTATCCATTTTTGAGGGATCCTGGGCCCTTTTTGAGGCCAACTCTTGGGAGGAATTTGGGGGATGATAAAAAAATTCAAGCCTATATAAAATAGGAATTATTGAGGCCATGGGGGAGATCAGTAGTGGTTTAGAACATTTTTATGATGCTAGATTATTGAGCCAAAGGCCATTGTTATGCAGGGAAGCGCACCTTTGCGGGCCATTTCTGGGAGCCTCGTTCATTCGATTTGGGTGCCGTCAGTTTTGATGGGTTCATGAGATCTGGTAGAACACGACCAGATCATTTTTGTAACCTTTTGGAACTATCATGATGTACTTGTAAAGCTTCGAGCAGAAATAAGCAAATCCCACTAAGACAAGGCCCAAAGACGTAGGCAATATTGCCGAACTCCGTTATCACATTTATGTTATGGTTTTCTACTATTTATTTCTTCATCTTAGTTCTACATATGTGTATATGGATTTCATAACTCCATAATTCTTCCTCTTTCTTTAAGATTCCCAATCAGTTAATAAACACATGCATAATAACTCAACCATAGTCGTGTAAAAGATCATTTCATATCAAAGGAGGTATTGGTTGTACCCATTTCTCCATGCCTCATTCATTGTGGGTGGTTGGTTTCAAAAATACCAGCTCCCTGCATTAACTAAATTTTGAAAAAGGCAAAAGAGGGGAATATCTTCAAAATATGACTTCTAGAAAAAAGGGCACTAAGGATTTTAGGAAAGGTAAATTTATTCACACTTTCCCACTCATAGTATCATGGTTAGTATTGGTTCTCCACCTTTCATTCAATTTTTCAACATATTTCATTATATATATACTTGGAATAGAGCATAGGGAAACCCACCGGGCACTTCCCCTCATTTCGAGGATGGTGCCTGAGGTAAAACAAATTTTGTAGAAAGTCGAGACTTTTTTGATAGTTGCTCATTTAAGAGCTCAACATGTCACTTGCGATAAATGAACCTAGGTGGGGGGGAAAACACCACTCAACAAAAACCACTCAGACACTCAATATGAAGAGTGTCAAAACACTTCATATAATAGTTTCTTAAGGGAACCAACTATTTATGATTGCCAATGTGTTTGATGAAAAGTTATCCAAATTGGATCATTATATTATTTTTCATCTATCTCAATCCTTTCAAAGTGGAAAAATTGGAGAAATAAGCTTCGAGGGCTATTTTAGTGGTATGGCCTAGTCTGGACAATTGGGGTCTGGAACCTTTAGGGGCCATTTTGATGCATCAAATGAAATTTTTGGGGATTAAAACTTTCCCATCAAAATCCAAACCCCATGACTCTATTTGAAACATTGATACCTTTCAAATGATGGAAAACTCATGTCAATCAGATATCATATGGAATTTGTTTTCCTCCCACAAGTTGACCTACTTGTTACACACAAAATTGTCACTTCTAAGTGTTGCACCTTTATCCTGCATCCCTGACACTATGAATATTTTTTTTTCATGTTCCCTACTCATAATAGAGAAGAAAATCCACTTTTTAAAGGTTAAACACATATCTTTCCCCTTGTTATTTGGCTTATATGGAGCATTGAAGGCCCCCTTTTATGGCTCAGGGAGCATCACTCTCAAGTTGAGACCCCTTTCTATACCAACAGGGAGCATCACTCACACCTCCTTCCTATTTTGTTGGGTGTGTCATCCCCGTTATAGTTGTTTTAACCGATCCCACCTTATTCTATTATTTTACTCCGAGACACCTGTGGTGTTTATGATTGAGGGATGATTCATAGGCTCGAGTATCTCCTTTTTGGGTAATCAATCCTAATTTATGGAGGAAATATATCCACCTTTCCTTGATATTCTAAGTTGGTTGAAAATCCCAAATCCTCTATATAAACAAGGTATCTCAAGGGTGAAAGATATTATAAGGAAGAAAGGTTTGAAGCATACCAAAATTTTGTTTCATTTGTCAACAAACAATAAGGGGATGGATAGGAGGAGCATTGGAGGAGGCTTGCAACACATCATGATTGTAAGTTCCATTGTTTCTCATATTAATAAACTTGGCCTATTTCCCTATTTTTGTCTCTCTTCAAGTTTATTTATGAATTATTGTGGCCTAGTTATGATAGCGTTTATCTAACTTGCTAGAAATGGTAGAAGAAGAGGATAGTTCTATTTCTTTGTAGGTAGACTATGTTTGGATATGGACTAGATCGAACAACATAATGATAATGAGCAACGAGGAAAATGACACAAAAAGGTGCCTCTTTCTCTTCCTCTTCCTCTTTTATTTCATCCATAAATATATGAAAATAAATAATGTTAGTGTCCACTTATTTTAGTTGTCTAAGTTGAAGAAAACCCAAATAAGGGGAGTTGAACATGTCTGCAGGGTGAGATTTCTCACAACAAGTTTTGGTGACCATATTGGGGAACGATTGTTTCCTTGTTTTTTATCCTCTTGTTTCTTAATTTCTTGATGAAAGATTGGTTTCTAAAGTATTATTTTATTTTAACCTCCATTGAATAGCTTACAGATTCCTCATAACACTTTGGTTGAATCTAGGCTGAGTTTGAGCCTGTTTTC
>CBVK0102329394.1:0-18465 GCA_900067695.1 Picea abies
ATGTACAGAGACTGTAAAAATAGAGAGTGAAAGACTCGCTAGAATGGTGGAAGCTTATCTCTGAGAAGAGATGTGACCGCTACTTGCATTCACAAGAAGATGATTACAATGAGGCTTTGAAGGCCTTTTTACAATAAACAGAGATGCCAAAAACCCTAGACATCCAGAAACGTAACCCTAGGAAATGAAGCGCTAAAAGTCATGTGGGCCCCATTTGGGTAAGTGAGTACATCAACTGAGAATCCTTGGAGTTTCCATCTTTGATATTTCATAACCAATAGCACTTAGAGGCCTGGAAAGAAGTGGACCATATAGAGGGACTGCATTTCAAATAAGGGAGTTCATCTCTTTGGTTTGTGAAGGTTGAATGGGAAAGAGAGCTTATAAACGACACTTGTTTTGTAGTTGAGAAACCTACGAGATATTGATTTTTTACTGGTCTGGGGAAACTGAGTGTCGAACTAAGACCTCTCCTCGCGGATTCATAGCCTTGGCTTGGGGGTGGCCTGTTGTAGAGAGTTTATGTGCAACAAAGCCTAAGGTTGGGCGGAATCTCCAATGTCTACAACCAGTTGGTGTAATAACATTTTAAAGATAGGTTCTCAGTCATGCATTTCTCTGTTTATCTATTTCTTTTTGTTGTGTATTAAATATTATCTATGTGATGTGTTTATTTTATGATTTTTGTTGGTTATTGTTGTGCATGGCATGATTAAACACTCTTTTATAGTTTAGAATAAGTCTTGATTATTGCATGTGTTGTCATTATGTTTCTTAAATTAATTAATGGTAGCAAAAATTTGAAATTAGTTCAAGAAGTGCGTTCTTGAAATAGTGTGGCTCAACCTGGTGGCTGGGTAAGCTACATCTATTATCTCTAGTTATTCTTCCCATGGTTGTTATTGGGTGTTATCTACTTTTTGGGGGGGTTAAAGACCCAGGGTTGATTAAGATTTACCAACAAAACCCCAAGTCACTAGCATATTAAATATTTAGTTGAGGACCAAAGAAGGTCTCACCCAAGATGCCTTGAGAATCATAGAGACCATTAGTCTTGTGTAGGATGTGAAGGGACATGAATACATTAAAATAAAAAAATAAAAATGCACAGAGAAAGAACTTCATATTTAATTCATTAACTTCAAACTCATTCATATACAAAAAGTATAATAGAGTTGCACCAGGAACTCTAGTCTCTCCTCTTTTCATTCATACCCATTTTTTATCTCTATTATAGACTTATGCAAAACTATGAAAAAAATGTACTTGGAACTCTCACCCTGTTCCATTTTTCTTTCTCTACCTTCTAATCATGAACTCTCTACTCGACTACTATATTCTACTCTCTCCAGTGAACAAAAGTCCCTACTCTTTATGTGTCTGCATACATTTCCCATATCTTTCCTGGAGGATGGAAATCCTAAATAAATTCCCAACCCATCCATACCCTTTCCCATGATCATTTGACTTGTTATAAAATCAATTACAAATATTCACAAAATATATTTTCAGACTTGGTCTGCATGTGACCTCTTCTTGATTCCTTGTGCACAATGCAAAAATGGGTTGGCGTGCAGAGTATTTCTTTGCCTAGTGCACATCTTGATCCTTCCTAGCACCATGTAGTCTATATTCATGGGTGCATGTGTGGTGTTGATTTGTGGCACATGTGTAAATTATTCAAAACCTTGGGTGCCAATGGGCCCCCAACACTATTATTTGGCCTGTCCTCGATCCAATGGCATGGCTACATTGAGAGGCTTCTAGATGAAGTTGATAGAATTCTAAATTCAACTGAGTGGGATGTTCATGCAATTATTGAGTAGGTGAAAATAATCAATAATGGTTGTCGTTGCATCTTGACATAGCTATTGAAATGTGTCAAGAATACTTGGAGGTTAATGTTGAATTTGTTCTTCATTCCATAGGTATATTGACCTCTTGCTCATCGATATCTACATAGACTAGAAAAGGATAAACATATTTTATCATATAGTCTAGAACTTTGAGCACTATATCGATGAAGCCCCACCTCTGAGACATAGAAAAATCACCACAAAGTCTTTCAGGGCTTAAGCTAGGGTGATCGATCCATGGTGAATTATTGTCATATTCTTCCTATCTCTCTTGGGCTTGTAGGTAGTGGAGAAGACATGTAAAACTGAAACTGATAGAGGGGGAAACCTGTAGAGTTTCACTACTAGCTTCAGCAAAGGTGTTGATCCATGGTGGTGGGATCAATAGCTCTGGGTCCTTGGGCATTGGGGTGTACACCACATAATATTTGAAGCAAATTTCAGGGAACCATTTGGTGACAGGGTTATTGTTTTTTGTGAACAATAGGTTTGGTCCCCTTCCCAACAACCGAACTCGAATTTTCACTTATCATGAAGATGGAACAATAGGTTTTTGGGTCGTCTATGTGGATTTTAGGATGTAGAGTATTGCTTTCCTAAGGGGCCATGTGCCCTAGGAATTGGTTGTGGACCTATAATTCCTGATACAACTTGCATTGGGGGATGAAATATCTTCATAACTTCTCAAGTGGTAACTATGGGAAAGATGACATGTGGATGATCATCAACTTTCTATGAATGAAATGGTGTCGGCATGGGGATTATAAATATCCATGTAGTATTCCAGGTACTTGTTTTATTGTGTCTTTGATTTCTGGTTTGTACTAAAATCCGGTGTGGCCGTATTGATTCACTCCAATCCCTATGTGGGTTTCATTGGTGGTGATGCTAATAGTACTAAGTTATTGTAATACCAATGTGCAATTTGGGATGTTTCCTCATAATTATTCATGTCCCCCATACATGTGTGGTATATACAAGCCTAATCTATTTACCCTTCATTACTTCTAATCAACGTGTATCTTTTTCTTTCCCTATGCGAGTCTATTATCTTTTCCAGTACCCTATACGTTGTTCAGGACTTGTTTTGTTGGATCGAATATGTGAAATTTTTGGGTGTGGCATATTGTCCTGTCATTTAGTTTCAGCTGAACCTATGCTATCCTACTATTAAATTCCTAATAAAAATTTCCTTTTACCTACCTACTTAACTCCTATGCTACTCTAAGTTTGCACTGTGTTGATTATTTAGGGTGCATTCGACCCCTACAGGCCATAATACACCTTCAACTACCTCCCATTGATGAGTCCTTTCAGTGGATGGCCTTGTAGTATTTACAAATTCATTTCTCCTACTTCATTGATGTATACCATGAAAAGTGGGCCTAACCAACACATGTGCAATTTGTACGGGTGCTTAAGAAATTTATTGTCATATAATAACACCAAATCATTGGGTTGTATACTTTTATGTCAAATGTTGCAGTTTTTCCATGTCTTCTATATCTAATTTTCAACCAATTGATTGTGAACCGACATAATTTTGTCCTCTTCAAGTTCCATAAGTTCATCTAATATCTTTTGAAGGGATTTCTCATCAAACATCTATGTGGTGAGGGAAATCCCAAAACTTGGAACATTGAACTCTATGGACATGACGATCTCTTTTCCATAGACTAACCTAAAGGGTGTATGATTATTCAATTGTTTACATGTCATTCTATATTCCCATAGTATTTTTAGAATATGTTGATCCCAATAATCAAGATGCACATTAAAAAACTTGTTTAGGACATGATTTAGCATATTATTGAATGATTCAACTATACCAATATATTGTGGGTGATACAAAGTACTCTTTTGATGATGGATAATAAATTCTTGAGTGAGCACATAGATAGTGTCATTCAATAAGTGTGTGTGATGATCACTCATTAAAACCTTAGGAAGCCAAACCTTGTGATTATGTTATCAAATATGAAACACACAGTCATTTCTACAATACCTTCATTGATTGGTGTGGATTTTGACCATCATGTCAAATACTCTACAATGGTAATAATGCAATGCACAACCATTCGACGCACTGGGGGACTGATTGGTCTCATAAAGTCAATATCCCACTTGTAGAATGGTTCTACTATTGTGATCAGGAATAACAATAGTTTATATCTTCGGAAATGTTTCTCGATCCTTTGGAAAATGTCACATTGTTTGCAATATTCCTTAGAATTTGAAAATACTAATGGCTAACATAATCCTAAGCATAATACTTTGTGCATCATTTCTTTACAGATGTTGTGTTCCCCTACAATTCCTTCATGAGCCTCGTATAAGATCATGGATTGTTCATGATCTAAGATGCATTTGTGCAGGATTTCATTGGCATAAATCTTGTACAAGTGCCATGTGTCAGTTGATAATTGGTGCTATGGGTTAGTAGTTGTCAGCATTGTGTCTAGGTATAACCATATGATACTTGAACTATTGTGAGATACACTGCAATATTGACAACTTGATCTGACACTGCCTCTATTATAAAGAGGTGCATATTGGGAAGCTCATCATCTAAGTTGTGACCTACTTCCTTGGACTCGATCTTGAAAAAATGATCTAGGTTGACATTATGTTTTCTTGGTTTAACGACTATTTCAAATTCAAATTCCTGAAAGAGAAGAATCCATTGACATATTCTCCCCCCAAACAATTCCTTATTGAACAAATATTTGAGAACCAAATGGTCAGTAAAAAAATTGGAGGTGTTGCCAAGTAAGTAGTGTCTAAATGTTTATAGGGCATACACAATAGGAAAACCATTTTTCTCTATCATGGTATAATTATTTTCAGAATCTAATAATTTTCAACTATCAAATTAAATGAGGTGATCAATATTCCCCTCACCGAGTTGTGTGAGAATGACACTTGGAAAAATGGATGAAACATCCACATGGACATGGAATACCTTTTTCCAACATGGAAATACCAGGATCAGTACAATTACCAACTTTTTCTTCAATGTATCCAATGTCTCCTGACAATATTGTGTCTAGATTTACTTCATATATTTTTATAGTAGCTTCTCTAACAACGCACCAACCTTCGTGTAACTATGGAAGAAACATCTATAATACCTATGTTTCCTAACTTGGGGTTCATTTCTTTGAATGATGTGGGATACAACATATCCAATATCACGACAATCTTTGCTTGATTGACCAAAAACTTCTCCTTGCATGCCACATGTCTGAGAAATGTCTCGAACAATGTATAAAATATACATGTCTTCAAGTTCAATGAAATATTCAATTGGCGACATCTATCTATAATCAGTCTTAGGGATTGCATATTCTCCTTCATAAGGTTTAACACATTCGAATCATATAAATACACTTCTAGAAATTTGTGGATTAATTCCATAAATGATGTGACCATAATCTTGGAAAATACCCTGCGTAGATTCTTCAAACCAAAAGGAATTACTGTGTAAGAAAATGAGCCCCATTTTTTTGTGAACCTTGTCTTGTCTTAATATTATTCCACAATCCGCATGTGGTGATATCCTGAGAAGCCATTCGTGAAGGAATCAACCTCACATCCACCCACATTTTCCAGTACTTTGTTTGTAAATAGTGTGGGAAATGGATCACGTTCAACATTGAAGTATGAGGTTCTTCCTTTTCTAGTTCATCTTCTTTGGTTGAGTTAGATTCTTTAGCCTCCAACTCAAAATATATTATCTCTATTTATTCTTCCCATGGTTTGTGTTGAGTGTTATCTACTTTCTAGGGGGGTTAAGAACCTAGGGTTCATTAATCTTTACCAACAAAACTCGAAGATACCAACATATTCAATATTCAGTCAAGGATTGCAGAAGGTCTCACCTAAGATTCCATGAGAATCACAGGCACCATTAGTCTTGTGTAGGATGTGAAGGGATATGCATACATTCAAACCATAACATAGAAAATGAAGAGAGAAAGGATTTCATATTTCATTCATTAAATTCAACCTCATTCAAATAAAAAAATTATAAAAGAGTTGCACCATGAACTTTAGTCTCTTATTTTCATTCATACCCATTTTCTAGCTTGATTACATACTTTCTAGCAAAACTGTGACAAAAATTGGACTTGGGAATCTCACCCTATTCCAATTTTATTTATGTCCCTTCCAATGATGAACTCCCTACTCAACTACTCTATTCCACTCTCTTCAATGAAAAAAACTCCCCACACTCTTTATGTGTCCACATACATCCCCCATATATTTCTTGGAGCATGGAAATCCTAACTAACTTGCCAGCTCATCCATACCCTTTCCCATTATCATTCGAGTTATTAAAAAATCAATTACAAATATTCTCGAAAGATACGCTTAGATTTTGTCTACATGTGGTATCTTCTTGATTCCTTGGGCATAGTACAAAAAACGGTTGGTGCGCGTAGTATTCCTTTGGATGGCACAGATGTTGATCCTTCTTGGAACATCATAGTGTATCTTCATGGGCATGCACAAAGTGTTGATTTTTGGCATGCATGCAACTTCTTCAAAACCTTGGGTTCCAGAAGTTGAACTTCATGTTTGGGAACAATTTAACCTCTCTAAATACTACATCCCAACTATAAACAATCATCTTTATTACTGTTTTCCAAAGTTTATATTCTCTTATACCATCTTTATAAGCAACAAAGATACATTTTTCAACTTAATTATCCAATTTACTCCTATTTTTCAACTTTATTATCTAGCTTACTCCTATTTTCCAACCTTATCATCTAGCTTTAATTATATCATATATGTGCATGATACACATGAGCACAAAATGTCCTCCCATATTGACCTACTTGCTTCCTCTTCTTTCAAAGTATCACACTCACACATTAATTACTCTAAGCTATCTATTTCATTGTACATGCAAAATTTACTAAGAATCCTGCCATTAGTATTGCTAGTGTTTGTGGTCGTAATTGATCTATGCACACAATTTTTTTTAAATTATTCATGTTGGGATTATGTTGCAAACGAAGTAGAATCTCATCTTATGTACCCATGGGTGTGTAGAGACCACTTGGAACCGTGACACATAGGAGGTGTTTGAACTCTTGATGAACATAAGTGGATACCTTGCAATGTTTTCTAGTTGATAATGTTCATAATGAACAAACATCTCATCAAGGAATCCAATCTACCTTGAAATCACAATGAACAAACATCTTAGTCAGAGATGATTTTAAGGATGGGAATTTGTATTAAAATGTATAAACGTGGGCTAATCTTACTAGTCCTTAATATGTAAAATGTAAAAAGTTTGGCGATAGTTTTGCAAAAATATTCAAATTTATGAGTATTTTATATAGTTTCTATAAAATTTGGGCGATTTGAAAGATAAAATATTTTTAGTCTATGGAATTTGGGCTAATTGTTTTTAGAAAAAATGGAAATTGGAGAATATGTTTTTGGGAAAACCATGGAAAATTAGCCCATTGTCAAAATTTAGATCCTAAAATAATCTATGAGATTCTTAGTTGATAATGTTCCTTATTTACCTATGATATCTATATTCCTTCATTTCATTTAGGATATTAAATTAGTATTGATAGTGGATTCAAAATGTGTACACTATTTCCATAATGTTGAGTAGGTTTGATAAGCATTCAATGATTTGTCTCTTATTCAATTTGTCCTCATAGGAAGTTGGCTATACAATTTTTATTGAACTTCATTACTAAAATTATTGAAATTGTAAATTTTAATTACATAAATGATTCTTCAAAAAATATGTTTGGATTATACAATTTATTAATTATATATATATATAATAATTTGATGTTAAATAAAATTATTTTTGTCAAATTACGTAAATGATTTTCCTTTATTTTTGAAATAAAAATCCATGAGTGTAGTTAAATAAAAATAGTATAAAATAATCCACTTTGTTTTAGAAACTAGGATGGATGAAATGTGTTACACCAATGTAGATCATCTTAATCGTGTATGTTCTTTCAAGGTGCAAATTGATGGTGCCAAAATTTGAGGAAACAATTACACTTTAGGATTTGTTCCTTCTCAAGACCAATGTTGTATAAGTGATATGTAAGCTACTATGTATATTCCACTAGAATCGTTCTCACAACAAATCTACTAAATAAAATTGAAATCTACACTATGAAGGTTAAATTCCTTTAGATTCCAAAATATTTAGTTACAAATTTTTTGCTTATGCATGAAATAGATAAAATGCATAAAATAGAGAATAGTAAAGTACAATCATACACCATCCACAAGATAAAACCAAGATTTCTCTGGGAAACCCTTACGGGATAAAACCCAACTAAAAGGTGAGGTTGTTCTACTCTCTTTTCTCTGGTATGGAAATAATGCAAGTACAAAGGAGAAGACACTCTCTATGGACTTACCTAAGACATGTGGCCTGTTAGGTTTCTACAGAACATTAAACCCCTCAGTTATGATCTCTAATCCCCCACTCTTGGTTTTTTTTCTCTTCTATGGAACAAAATACAATAACATAGAATGGAATCCCTTCTCCTTCTAATGGCTCAGTATTTAACATAGCCCGATAGCCATCTAGGAGTAGGTTTTTGACTTCCTCAACCCTCAATTGTGGTAAATTTTTTAACCTTCTAGAACATTTTTGAAACTCCTCATGTGGATAACCCCATATGTAGGAGTAACATGGGCTAACATGGCATACTTCCGTACCATGGTGGTCAACACGATAGGTAAACTTGTGGGAGGCATAACATTTTCATACAAACTCTGATTGACGCACGATATACATAATTGGAAAGGTATCAAAGTGGAGAACAACTTCAAGGGGGTTAGGAAAATTTTTAGACACGATAATGTTAAAATACATCATTTAATGCCTCAAAATGACTTTGGAAGGTTCTGAACCCCAATTTTCCAAATTGGGGCCTACAACTAAAATGACTCTGCAAGTTGATTCCTCCAATGTTTTCCACTCTGAAAATGATCGAGATAGATGAAAAATAATATAATGATCCAATATGGATCATACCTCCACATTTAGGAAGGATTTTTGTCCCTAAAATCTTTACTGAATTAGGTGAGGATTTTTTTCCTCTACCTTCTCCCTAGAGTACCATTTTGATTTCCCTGGAAGTTATCATTTCAACCTAATCTATCAAAGGTCATCTTGCCCCTGTCTTTTATTTTTGGACTGCTTATATAAAACTATGTCCTCTACTAACTCTACTTGAGCATCTGATGCTAAGTCCTCTATGAAAGGTAGGACCTACTCCTCCTCTCGATCCAAAATGGAAAGTTCATAGATTTTGAGATTCTCCACATTCACTAATGAGTAAATTCACATGTATGAGGGTAGAATGCATATGTAGGAATTATCTCCCATCTTTTCCAATACCTAAAAAGGACCATATTGCAGATCCTTAATATTCTTACCAGGAACCTATAGCCTTTCCTTATTCAACTGTAACCATACTTTGTCTCCCACTCTAAATTTTCTCTCTATTCTGTGTTGGTCATGTCTAGCCTTGTACTTCTTCTGAGACTTCTTCAGTGTCTCTTATACTTGTAAATGGATCTTCCTGATCTTCTCCACAATTTTTTTTTCTTTTAATGCATCTCCTATGAGGTCCTTCCTCACTCCTCCTTGATGTCCATATACAACATCTAAGGGTGAAGATGGAAAATATCCAAAGAAAGTTTCAAAATTTTACTTACCAGTAGAAGTGTGGACTAATCTATTATAAGAGTATTGTATATAGGTTATATTTTCATCCCATGTGTGTATATGCTTCTAGTTATAACTTCTCAAAAACTACACCAAAGTCTCATTGACTACCTATGTCTAGCAATATGTTTGTGGATGGAATGTTGTATACCTATTGATCTTAGTGTCCATTTTATCCCACAATATAGTCCATAATACACTGAGAAATATGGTGTCCTTGTCTAAGATGATGCTCCTTGTTATCCCAAAGTGCATCCAGACCTATTTAAAGAACATGCTTGTTGCTTCCTATCCCTTGATGGTATTTTTACAAGGCGTGAGAATGCACATTTTATTGAAATTGTCAACTACTACAAATAGATAGTCATGTCCCTTATTGGTTGTTGGTAAACCTCCCACAAAATCCATGGAAATAATTTCCCAAGTTCAAGTGGGTACATATAAGAGATGGTATACACCCTGCTTCCTGTTATTGGGCTTGTTGGTACAAGAAAGTATACATCCTCTAATATGTCATGCTACATATTATTGAATTTTGGGCCAATACACATACCTCTGTAAGTTGGAAACTATCTTCCCAACACCAAAATATCCTGCAACCTTGGAGGTATGATCCTCTCTAATAAGTTGCAATCATTCACCTGTAGGAACACAGAGCTTGTCGATATTGTAGAGTAAACCATTTTGGAAATTATAGTCAACCTTGTTGTCAACTTATTCTATATGAATTTTTCCATGTAGCTACTAAACACCTCCTTAAAGTCCTCATCTTCTGTGTATGCCTCTTTGTATGAATCATGGGTAAAAGGATCCATTTGCATCAAATTTCCCAAAGTTGTAATCTTGGATGTGGGTGGTTGTGAAATCATGTATACCAACTTATTTGTGCTACCCTTCTTATACTTTATGACCAAATGAAAATTTTGTAAGAAACCAATCCATTTGTAGTGTTTGGTTTGTTGTAACTTACTCTGGGCCTGCAAATACTGGAGAAACTAGTTATTTGTGTGGATGACGGTCTCCTTTCCCATCAGATAGTGCTTCCACTTTTTGACAACTTGTACCAAGGCATAGATCTCCTTGTCATAGGTAGGTTAGTTGACGACTTCCCCATGAAATAATTTATAATTATAACATACATTCCTTCCTCCTTGCATTAGGACTGATCCCATGGCATACCCACTTTAATTTATCTCCACTTCGAAGGGATTCTACAAGTTTGGTAGCACGAGCATGTGCTTGAATGATATTTATTTTCATCTCATCAAACGCATTTTACTAATTCTCCCCCCAATAGAAACTCTTACTTCTTGTTTTTATCGCATGAAGTGGTGTAGCTACTGTTGAAAATGAAGCTATTAAATTTTACAAGTAATGTTCTTCCCCAACAAAGCTCCTAAATTCTGTGTAATTTTTAGGAACTGACCATTTTAGGATGGCCTCCATCTTGGCGGGATATATCTTGAGCTCACCTCCACCGATCACATACCCCAGATCCACTAAATACTATTGAGAAAAATCACATTTCTTGATATTGACCAACAACTGGTGCTTCTTCAAGGTCTCTAACAACTACATAATATGTGATATGTGTTCCTCCCAAGTAGAACTATAAACAATATACCATCCAGATAGACAATAACAAATGCATTTAGAAAAGGGTGTAAAAATTATTCATTAGTCTCATAAGGGTAGTTGGTGCACTGCATAAACTAAATGGAATAACCAACCACTCATACAATCCTTGCCTTGTCTTGAAGGCAGTCTTCCAGGTATCTTCTTCTTTGACTCATACCTAGTGATATCCTAATTTCAAATCTAGATCAATGAAGTACTTGGTCTGTTGTAGATGGTCCAACATATCATCAATATTGGGAATAGGGTATTATTATTTAGTGTAATCTTGTTGAATTCCCTTTGATTTATACACATTCTCCAAGTCCCATCCTTCTTGGGAACAATTATGATGGATTACCCACAAGGAGAGGTACTTTGTTGAACCACACCCTACTCCAACAACTTTTGCAGTTGCTTCTTTACTTCATTTGCTTCTAGAATAAATTATATATACAACCCAATATTTGGAAAGAGGGAGTCGGGCAATGATTGGATTTTTCACTCTAATTCCCTCTTAGGTGGTATCCCTTTAGGCTCTTGGAACACCCCCCTGTATGCCTTTAGCAACTCCTTCAATTCATGTTTCTTCTCCTTAGTACACCCTTCCAGGGATTTCTTTACTTTTAACGACTATTCACCAGACTGATAAGAAAAATAAAACATATTTCTTGCTAGAATTGATCAATTTCTTAGCTTGATTGACACTTACCATTGAAATTTTTTATTTTCCTTTGTGCATGTTGATGATGAAGGATTTCCCATCCTTGATGAGGAGGTACTATTTGTCTCTCCACATGAAGATATCATGCCTCATATACATGTAGGGGCTTCCAAACACTACTTCACATACATCTATTGGTACTATGTCCAATTCTGCTTCATCAATAAAATCATCACTTACAACAAATTTAATATTGCACTACTTTGTTACCTTGATATTTGCACCAATGGATAGGGGAAAGGATGATCATGAAACTCCAATCCAATCTTCCTGACTAGATATGTTTCTATGAGATTAGCTTGTGAAATATAGTCGAACATAGCATCTATCTCGGTCTTCTTGATCTAAATCTTGATGTGTAAGAGCTTGGTCATATCCTTCTCTTCCTGTTGATGAAGGATACTTAGATTCACCTCCTTCTACATATATGTGCAAACAATATTTTCATCCACATTAGAGCTAATTTCAACCTAATTGCTCGAATTTTTGGCTAGAAGGTTCTTTTTGTCCTTCTTGCAGTTCTTCGGGTTCATCTATGGATGTAGTTTCCAACACTTTTCCTCAGTGTGACCATCAATGTTGCAATGATTGCAATGGTTGTTGGGATATTTTCATTGATGTTTAGTGGTTGTTGTCTTCTTATATTTCCCCATTTCCACTTCTTCTTCCCCTACTTGGAATCTCCCTACTACTCTTTTTTCTTAGAACCACTTGGATGCCCCTTCTTTTGGCCTACGTTTTCTAGGTACTGTGACCGTACACATGCCTCATCCACTATCATTGGATTGAAGAGAAACACCTACTTTTGTAGATAATTGGGTAAACCCCTCATATACTTGAGGAGTACATATTGGTTCTTGGGAGAGATACCCAACATGATGGCCATCTTTCTAAACTCTGTGGTGTACTTCTGTACACTTCACCCCTGCCTCTACCTAAAGTAATGCCACTAGATCCATTGGTCCTCTATATACTCGATAGGGTAGAATTGGACTTGATGAGAGTTTTGAATTCATCCCACCTAATTACTGGCGAATCACCCTCGAGCCTAAGTGTTTTTGTATGGCTTTCCCACCATGTTGAAGCATGGCCCTCTAACTTCAATATAACAAATAAAATATTTTTCTCTTCATCTATATGGTGAATGCTAAAATAAAATTCTAGTTGATACAACCAATGATTAAGTTTTAATGAATTGATCTCACCTTGGTATGTATTTATGTCCACTTTCGCTTCCATATTGAATAGGGACTATGAAGGGTTAACGACACTTGAACTTGACTAATCTTTCTCAAGTTCTTTCTGCAACTCCTTTTTTGGGGATTCATTATCTCTCGATTTCCTATGTGATCTGATATTTGATTTTGAGCCTCCAAATTCTATGAATGGTCCAATATTAATTGCTAGAGCTGCCATGAGGAGGGAACTATTGCGAGATATGTCAGTGAATTTCTCTTCCAGCCTCACAAATCTCTCCTCTGTTGGATCTAGAGGGTTTTTATTGACAGAAACGCCAGCCATGGCTAGGGTTCTATAAATTTCTACTTAAAATGATTCTTGGATCCCTGTAAATTTCCACAAATACCCCAAGAAAACTATCTTTGATACCAATGTAATATGTAAACTGATGTGGATATTGCATTGCAATAGTTCGTCACAACAAAGTTGATAAATAAAAATGAAATCTACACTATGAATGTTAAATTCCTTTAGATTCCAGAATATTTAGTTACTGATTTTTTGCTTATGCATGAAATAGATAAAATGCAGAAAACGTAGTATAATAAAACAATCACACACCATCCACAAAATAACAAAAATATTTTCTTTGGGAAACCCTTACGGGAGAAAACCCAACTAGAAGGTGAGGCTGCTTTGCTCTCTTTTCTCTATTATGGATATAATGCAATTACAAAAGAGTTGACAGTCTCTATGGAGTTACTTGATACCTGTGGCCTAATAGGATTATATATAACATTAACCCCCTCTATTATGCTCTGTAATTTTCCATTCCCAGTTGTTCTACTCTACTATGGAATGAGATAAAATAACATAGAATGGAACCCCTTCTTCTCCTAGTGGCCCAGTATTTAACATATCCCGATATCCATCTAGGGTTAGGGTTTTGAATTTCTCAACCTCAAATTGTGATAAGGTTTTGGACCTTCTACATTCTTCTTGAAATTCATCATGTGGATATCCTTACATGCATGAGTAACGAGGGCTCATGTGGCATCCTCTCATACCATGGTGGTGAACATGATAGGTCAACTTGTGATATGGAGTTTATGAGAAGAATGAAATGAATACAGATTATTAAAATATGATTAACACAGAATACCAGAGATACAATAAAATTGGTTTTCTATTCAATAAGAAAATAAGCTGAAATTGTAAAATCCTAGCTAGAAGGTGATGTTGCTCTGCTCTCTTTTCTTTGGTATGGAAGTAATGCAAGTACAAAGGAGAAGACACTCTCTATGGAGTTACCTGAGACTTGTGGCCTATTAGGTTGCTACAAAATATTAACCCCCTCTATTTTTATCTCTAATTTCCCACTCCCATTTGTTCTGCTTTGATATGGAACAAAACACAATAACATAAAATGGAACCCCTTCTCCTCCTTGCAGCCCATTATTTAACAAATCCCGATAGTCATCTAAGGGTAGGGTTTTGACTTCCTCAAGCCTCAATTTTGATAATATTTAGGATCTTATAGAATATTCTTGAAATTACATATGTGGCTAGCCCCATATGCATGAGTAATGAAGTATAATGTGGCATCCTCTTGTATCATGGTGGTCAACATGGCAGGTCAACTTGCAGGACGCACAACTTTTGCATACATGCTCCAATTGAAACAAATGTTGCATTGTTGGAAATGTCTCGATGTATAGAATGGAATCACATGGTATGAGATTTTGTTGGGAAATTTTTGACCCCCCAAAAATCCATTTTATTCCTCAAAATGGATTTGGAAGGTTTCAAACCCCAATTTTCCAAAATGGGACTTGGCATTAAAATGACCCTACAAGCTGATTCCTCCATTTTTTCCACTCTGAAAGCATCAAGAGTTGAAAAATAATATAATGATCCAACCCAGATCAAACACTTTTTTCGGAAACATTCCTACACTATGGAAACATTTATTGTTGTGGAAGGCATTTAAAGTATTGTGGATATTGTTTCCCTAGCATTTTGTGTCATCTACAATGTGTTTCACAAGCATTTCCTACAATTCAAAATGAATATCACACAAAATGCATCGGAGGAATGAAAAAAACTTCTGGATTCTATTTCTCATTCTATATACAAGTACAATGCAAGACATCGATCATATGCCATGTTTCCAATAAGAAAGATTAATGCCCTCATGAGAAGTTATAACCACTAATATAAACATAAAGCATCTACCTCTTATAGATATAAGAAAGAACATACCTTCCAAATTAGTAGGGATTCCTTGTTCTAAGTCTTGAAGGAGGCTTGCAATATCACCTTCACTTTCATATGAATGGATAACTTCCACCTTTCTATTAAAAAGTAAAAGGTGTTTGTGTTGATGTTAAGTAAACAAACAATGTTGGAAAAATCTAAATAATAAATTCAAAATAAAAGAATAAGTTATAATAAATGTCCCAACTTCATAAATCATTCAAAACTTACTTTCTTGATGCCATCAACCTGATTTAGTTGAATTGTGTTTCTGAATATCCGCCTTTGGATACATATTCCCAATATTTTCCAAGTATATCTTGCACTTGCCACCAAAAATGGTCCCTAGCATCACTAAGCCATCCCTGATATCATGCATGTCATTGGACTTTTTTTCATCCACTGGGATACCCATCAAGCTACCCATTTTACATAATACCTGTCCCATATAGATCCAACAAGAAACATACACATAATGGGCTACAACCAAGTTTCAATGACATTTAACTAAGAAACATAAACTTCACAAAGCAATAGGTTTTCTTTTATATACAATGATTTTGTTGCATTTATGTCCCAACATCTGTACCATGATGGCAAGTTGTGATAAACAGAGTTTCATACTAGAATGATGTTCTTTATGAGTCATTTTTAAGTTGCATATCATGCGTGGTTGATGTTCTCAATGAGTCACCAATGTTGAAAAACAAGAAAATCCATTTTTAAGCCGCATTACAAGAGGATTTAGGTATTATGCATTACCTTACCTTTACAACCAACGTACTTTTCCCACCAACAATGTCTTCCAACACCTATTTACTAACAACAACAATGCACAAAAATATTTAGTAAATATATGGATAGGCTTACTGCCGCAAATAATCAGTTGTCATGCATCAATATTTCATTTAATGGAGGCATCTTGTAAATTTGTTATCAATGTTTGGGAGGGAGATTCAAAGTGAGTATCTTCATCCATGCCTTCAATTGAGAGAAATATTACCTTTAATAAGTGTAATCATGTTCAAAATCCTACTTGATTTTCTATTGTTTGTTTCTCTACTACTAATAAAAGCATCACTTATAAGCATAAATAAACAATAGTATGAGGAACATCCCACATAGATTTTTAGAAATAATATTAATTTAAAGTTTATCTGCAACAACTTATATAAAAAAAAAAGACCAAATAAATGATTGAAATTGACTTTTATCAAACAACATCAAATGCTAAAAAATTATTGTTCATTTGTAATTAAGTTCATGAAACCTATGTTATATAGAGAGTGTAATTAAGGATTCCAATTTAAAATTACAATAGGTACCCTTTCCAACGTAGAGAAAATACGAACTGCAAGTGGACTTGATCTATCCCCTCCATTTCTTGTGTTTCAAATCCACAAGGATGGGATGCTTTGTCTTCTTAAAAAAAGATTTCCCCAACAACCTAGGGAGAAGGGGAACCAAATATTTATCGACCAAGAACATATCAAAATAGTTACAAAGCTTTCTCTTGGCATTAAATGGCTTATAATCAGTCTTGAGATTTGATTATTTCAAGACCTTTGAAATGGGTAAACCCTTCTCCTTAACCTTTTTATTGACTATCTCGACATTTAAACCCTTAATAATCAAATAGATCTCTTGGCTTCCAACCCAAGGAAATAGGGGATGAGGTATTGAGATTCTATAAGGATTGACTCTTGCACTATCTGATATCCTTTCCAGTGTAATAGCGAAATAAAAAATCTCGTCATGTTCTAGAATTTTGGGTTTCTGATGTTTTTCCTCTTCCTTTACCCATTTCAAGAGCGAACCCACTTCTTTTTTACTATTTCATTTCTTAGTCTCAATGGGACTTGGGATTTCTTGTTTTCATTTTTTGTTTTGTCCATGGAAACTGAAGTAGGAAAATTCAAATGAAGGAAGACTAAAATCCAAAACTTACCAACAATTTTCATCATATGTGAATCCCATTTACAAAACCGTGACAATGCATTGTGTGTTAAACCCTTTAAAACCTTGAGCACTTCTGAAAACCTAAAGAAGGGATGTTGGTTGTTCAAAGCATTGATTGAGGTTTAGAGGATTTTCGTATATTTGAACAATCCAATGCCTTGGAAAGTTCAACATTTGTAAAGACGAACTTCTCATGCCTTATATTTTAGATGCAAAGATGTTTTGTGTTATCCTCAGGGATTTAATGAGTGTTGCATGGATGTTAGAGAAACTAGTTCGGATTTGAACATGTAATTTATGTGTATAACATATTATGAGCCAATGGTTGAGTCAATCAAGCTAATTCTTAAGAATTGTGGATTCTATTTATTTATATTTCTTGTCATTATAAGCGGTGGCAGGTGTAGGGATCCTTTATGATTCCGAATGAAAAATTGTAGCTACTTATGCATGGGGTTTTGGACAATTCTCTAATAACTAAGTGGAGGCGTATCATTTTATACAAGGCATTCTCATTGCTAAGAAGTAAATATCAAGGAGTTAAAGGTCATCAGGGACTTCATGGTGGTCATTAAATCGATGTTAGTTTTAATCTCTCCATTAGATAGATATCTTTGAGTCTCGATAGCTCGAATTAAAAATGAAGCAGGCTTCTTCTCTGATATTTCTTTCTTTCATGTGAAAATGAAGCAGGCTTCTTCTCTGATATTTCTTTCTTTCATGTGAAAATAAGTTTGAACATGGTCACAGACAAATGGGCCAATAAGGACCTAGAACTTAGCCACAGGGTCTGTTGTACCTAATTTTGGGTTTCATGTCTCTTTCCCTATTTCCATCTTTATTTGTTTGTTTAGTTCCTTTTTAAAAAACAAGATGCAAAATAAAATTTTAAACTTTAGGGAAATTTCCATACAAATATCATTTGGTAATGATTTGTTGAGTTTTTCTTGGTTTCGATTGGGTTGACAGTTAAAAATATTAACTGATCTCGTAGATTGATCCAATGGTGTACATCACATTCCATATATGAAGTAATATAGTAATATTTAATATGTAGGTTTATGGCTATATGATCATCCCATGTAATTATCGCAATTAGAACTACCATGATGATAATATTGGCTCTAAAAGTTTAAATATAA
>CBVK0102329429.1:0-10136 GCA_900067695.1 Picea abies
CTTGGTCTTCCAATGAGATTGATGGTCAAGATTATATATTTCCCTCATGATATCAACAGTCACGAATTAATCATTTGTTGAGGTCACTTAAGTCATTAAAGTGACTCAAAACATGATAAAGTCACTTTTACATTTCGAAATTAAAAGACTCAACTTTACAAAATCACTTTATAAAGTCACTAGGAGAAAAATTTCTTGGTCACTTCCACATGTTGAGCACTACCAATGCAGAATTACCTCCAAGCTACCAAATCTCAACTATATATCACCATATTATTAATATCTTGGTGTAACAATGTGACATAACCCTTGATCAACACCACAATCGAAGATAATCATTAAGTAATATCATAATCCGACATAACCCTTCGGGAACAATGCAATGTGACATAACCCTTGATGAATGTCATGATGCAACATAACCAATGATGAATGTCGTAATGTGACGTAACCAAGATGAATGTTGCAATGTGACATAATCCTTAATAAATGTCACAATGTGATATAACCATTGACAAACAAAGAAATTCAACATAAATAAAACAAATTCAACCAAATTCAACGTGACATAACCTTGGTGAACATCATGATGCAACATAACTATTGATGAATGTCACAATGTGACATAACCAATATGAATGTAGCAAGTGACATAAGTCTTGATTAATGTCTCAATGTGACATAATTATTGAGGAATATAGCAAGTCAACATAAGTCATCCATGATGTATATCACACTAGACATAATTGTATTATAAACCTCTTAGTGTCACATTGTGACATAACCCTAAATGTTGCAATCCAACATAACCATCGAGTAATTTCATAATCCAATGTAACCTTCAAGAACGCTACAATGTAACATAATCCTTTGTGAAAATCCCAATGTGACATAACCAATGAGGATAATAGCAAGTCAACATAAGTCAACCAACATGAAAATCACAATAGATATAACCATAATCAAACATTATAAACTATAGTCAACCATGGTCAACCAAAATCAACCTTGGCCAACTAAAGACAATCAAATTCAATCCAACATAACCCTTAATGAATGTAATGATGCAACATAACTAGTAATGAATGTCACAACATGACATAACCAAGATGAATGTCACATTCAATTTGGTTTATTTTTGTTGGCCATGGTTGATTATGGTTCAACATGTTTAACAATGGCCATACCTATTGTGATGTTCATATTGGTTGAATTATGTTGTCTTTCTATTATCCTCACTGGTTATGTCACAATGTGACACTCAAAAAGGATTGTGTCACATTATAACTTTCCTAAAGGGACCTGTTGGATTGTGACATTACTCAATGGTTATGTTATATTGTAGCATTGATCAAGGGTATGTCACGTTGAAACACTCATCAAGGATTATTTTAGTGACATTTGTATTGGTTATGTCACATTGAAACATTCATCAACATGTATGTTGCATCATGTTGCTCATTAAGGGTTATGTCACGGTTGAATTTGGTTGACCTTGATTGGCCATGGCTGACTATAGTTGATAATATTTGGTTATTGTTAACTATAGTAGACCATGTAGACATGATTTGATAATGGTTGACTATTGTTAAGACTATGTTTGACCCACATTTGACCATCGCTAGCTATTATTCAAACTATTTATAGTAAATCATTACAATAGTAAAATGCAACCATGTCATGCCAACAAATCATGATGATTTTACAATTATTTTTTATTTCAATCTCTAAATATGTTTATTTAACATTCTAAAATTGAATCCATAAAAAACATTGTTGCTATCTTTAAAATGTTGTTAATAATAATATATGATAAACATATAGTGAACTTCATAGTAAACAATTGAAATTTGACATTCTTATCAATAAATAATAGTTATGTCACAATCCAAAATAATCATTTGGGAACATAAAAATTGAACATACGTCAACCTAGATGAACATCCCAAAAAATGTATCCATATTATATACAATGTAACAATACTTACAAATACAATATAAACTCATACAAAAATATATGGCATTTAATATAGTTAACCATACTTAACCAGAATTAAATATGGTTTAACATAATCAAAATTATTTTTAAATATTATTGTTATCACTGAAAAATCGTCTGCAACATTGCACGCAAATGGTTGAAGAAACACATCAATGTCAGCAACAATTAGTCCACCCACAACACCAAAATGCATCCAGAAGGCAAAAAACTATACAATTGGGTCAAAAATTAAAGTGCGCAAATTCACCAAAGGAAGTGCGTGCACGGTGCGCAATATGTGCATGCCAACATTGCCCTCAGCGTGCACAATGTGAAAAATGCGTGACTGTCTACAAGAAAATCCACGCACTTCTATGAATTGTGCATTTATGGATCTTGTTAGCCTCTCAACCACTTCTAGTTCGACCCCCAAAGTGATTTGTCACTCATATCTGAGTGAAATCTAGCTTGGGGGTTGGTCAAGGGCTAGAGGGTTCCCTAAAAGGCCCCTTGTTCACACTATGAACCAATTGAATTTTTCCATTTATGAATGTTATAAATAAGAGCCATGGATGTCCTAAGAAACCAAGATCTTCAAAGTATTGTTATGCTGCAAGAATTCTTCTTTGAGAATCCTCTTTTCTCTTAGAAGCCTTAAAGAACCATTGCAATAGGCCATTCCACTCACCTCTTGAGGGGATAGGCATTGTTTGTCTTCACCATTTTTCATTTATTCCATTGTAACGAGTGAATACCTCTCAAGTAGGGAACTCAAGAGCCCTCCCAAGGAGGAAGAGGGGACTCATAAGTCCCTTCCTTTCTCTACAGTGTTTTTCCTACTAAGTTATTGATCCATTGGTAGCATTATGTTGGTCATTGTTTGATTTTCATGGTTATAAGTTTTTCAAGCTTTCTAACATTTATTTCTTAGTTGTTTTTAGTTGTATTTCTTTTTTTTTCATATGTGTTTGGCTTATCTAACCCACTCACAAACTTATGTCTTGTCTAGTAGTCTTATATACACGTGAAAGTGTTGTTGTTTTGATCACCCAAGTGACAAAACCAACACAACAGATTCACCAAAGCACAAGTGCCACCATCTCTTCTACATCCAGTCATCACAGTCGACCCCTTCTATAAATGGGGCATAGACTTCATGACTTGCCATCCTCCATCTAGTAATGGAAACAAGTACATTGTCATGGCAGTAGATTACTTTACCAAATGGGCCAAAGCCATGCCCACATTTAATGACATCCCTGACACAACAACACATTTTTTCTTCAACCACGTCATTACCCGGTTTAGAGTCCCACTACAGCTAGTGTTCAATCATGGTAAGCACTTTGAGAACAAGATCTTTGCGAAAATATCCTCAAAATGAGGCTTCTCCCATGAGTTTTCCTCCCCATATTACCATCATTCCAATAGAAAAGTCGAGGATGTCACCAAAATCCTCAAAACCATGCTCCAAAATATCGTCAACAAACATAAGACCAACTGGCATCATATGTTGTTTTCTGCATTATGGGCTTATCGCACAACAATCAAAACTGCCACCGATTTTACACCATTTCATCTTATCCATGGGATCGAAGCCACCCTCTCCATCAAGTGTGAAATTCCAACATTACGCATCGCCATCGAGCTATTACCTGACATTGCTCCAATGAAGCAACACTTGTTGACCTTAGAGTCGCTGGATGAAGATCGTCGATCTTCATTACAGAACAATGAGGCAGCTAAAAAATGGTCCAAAGGCACCCTTGACCACCATTTCTACCTTCGCTCATTTAACGAAGGAGATCTTGTCCTAGCCTACGATATCGCCCACGATACTCTCGGTCATGGGAAATTTGAGTCATTATGGCATGGACCCTACATTGTCCAACATTGCCTCACTAAAGGTGCATACATCCTGGCCTCTCCAAAAGGCTATCCTCTCAAAGAACCCATCAATGGGTTGTACTTAAAGAAGTTTGACGCATGAGTGTAGTCATTCTACACTAGGATTTTTCTTTGTACACATTTGTAGAGTTTTTAGTCTTCTTTTTTCACCTCCATTCCTCATGTCTGATTTACCATCTGTGTTATTGACAGATGCATCCTCCATCGGCCTACCACATCGGTTACATTGACGGTGCTAGCCATTGGACACATAATCTCGCTTCAGCCGCTTTGGCCCTCTATACCCCCTCACATGAACTTCTCCACTCCAGTGGCATATGTTTGGGCTCAACCACTAACAACCAAGTAGAATACACAACCGTCATTGGTATCCTTGCCGAGGCCAGTCATCGCCACATTCATCACCTTAGCATTTTTTTAGATTCCCAGCTTGTCATCCTGCAACTCAACAATGTATATCGTGTCCGTGATCCTTTCCTCTTTTGCAAATACCTGCAAGTTAGACTCTTATCTCGAAACTTTGATTCAATTATATTTACACATATTCCACGACAATTTAATCAAATAATAGATAATATGGCTAACCTAGTGTTAGATTGGCATTTATCACATCAAGACATCATCACACATATATAAACATCATCCATCGGTCACAACATATAGATTAGACATCATAAACCATCAAAAACATCAACACATGTAGACATCACAAAGCGCCAAAATATATGTATCCATATATATATATATATCTGCCAACGTATCATAAATGTTTACAAAAGTACAAAATATACATCATTCATAGGCCAGTGAGTCCCCTCACCCCTATAGGTACAAAATGGGTACCCCGAAGATCATCGATCTTCATTACAAAACAATGAGGCAGCCAAAAAATGGTCCATAGCCACTTTTGACTGCCATGTCAACATTCTCTCAATGAAGGTGATCTCGTGTTAACCTACGATATTTCCCAAGATACTCTCAACCATGGCAAATTCGAGTCATTATGGAATCGACCCTACATCGTCCAACACTGCCTCACTAAAGGATCCTACATCTTGGACTCTCTAGAAGGTTACCCTCTCAAAGAACCTGTCAACAAGTTATACTTAAAGAAGTTTTATGCCTAAGCGTAGCCACCCTACCTTAGGTTTTTCTTTGTACACATTTGTAGAGTTTTTAGTATTATTTTGGCCACCACTCCTCATGTTTGATCTATCATCCATGTCATTGATAGATGCATCATCCAATATCCTACCACATTAGTTACGCTGATGGTGCCAGCTGTTGGACCCAGAATCTTGCTTCAGCCACTTCGGCCCTCTGTACTCCCTCACATGTCCTACTCCACTCCAGTGGCATATGTTTGGGCTTGGCCACCAACAATCAAACCGGATATGAAATTTTCATTGGTTTCCTCACTGAGGCCAATCACTGTCAAATTCATCATCTTAGCATTCTATTAGATTCCCAACTTGTCGTTCTGCAGCTCAACAATGTATATCATGTTCATGATCCTTGCCTCTTTCACAAATACCTCTCAACAATGTATATCATGTTCATGATCCTTGCCTCTTTCACAAATACCTGCAAGTTAGAATCCTATCTCGCAACTTTGATTCAATCACATTTACATATATTCCAAGACAATTTAATCAAGTAGTAGATCACATGGATAACCTAGTATTAGATTGGCATTTATCACATTAAACATCATTTTATACATAGCATCGTATATTTGTCACAACACATAAGAAAATACATCATAACATAAAAACATAACATAGAAAGACATGAATGATCCAAAATATATCCATATATATATATCATCAAATGTCATAAGTGTTTACAAAAAATATACATATATAATTGCATGTAGGCTCCTGAGCCCCCTCACCCCTATGATTACAAAAACTGGGTATCCAATTCCCTATACAAAATCAGGCCCATAAACCCATATATATACAAAAATAGGCACTCAAGGTTCCCCCAGAGCTCCCCCCTAGGTCCTCTATCAGCTGGAGGCACCCCACCAGTCAAGGGCCCTCTAGGTCTAGGAGGAAGTCGACCAGTCATCATTTCCCCCACCTAGATCAGGGTCTGCCACTCTACTGGTACTCTGACGCATTGCTCCAAGACCTCCTCATCCTAGATGTGGTCCCACGTGCCCTCAGGTACATCCTATATCACCCACTCAAAACATCGTTACAGATCCTCCATCATCACCCCGACATATATCAATGACTCTCTAGTTGGTCCAACACCAACATCATCTCTCTATCACCTCTATCCAACCCTCGACTCTACAGGCACTGGTCGAGCTGGCCCCTAGCAAGCCAGCTCCCCAAAAACCTTTTCCCCTCACCCTTAGGGTCCCACATCTACAAAACAACACCAGATATAGTGTCAGCATCCATATACATATATAATCAATTCTATCTATCAAAATCACAGAACATAACACCATAATATAAAAACATACCTCGTTGATCCTAGTCCTCCCCAAGAAGCAACATCATGTATGGATCATGCTGATAGTCCATACCCGCATATGGATATCTTAGGATCACCTGTGGCATCTGGCACCACACTCGAGCCACTATGTTGTGAACTAGTGGCCACCCTCCCCACTTCCATGTCGAGCTAGCACATGGGACCACCACATCAGACGCATCTCTCATCACCCTGTGGGCTCAAGAAGAATTCTCAGGCGCAACAAAGGCACCCTCTCTAAGAACCAGGCCACTAGAACATACCCGAATGCAAAGTCATCGAGTCAGCTTGCCAACACAAGTTCACCTCTCCCATCATATTGGTGTGCAGAAGCACAATCCATGCAAACAGGTCCCCATCCAAGACCTCTCCACTACCCTCACCTGACCACTAATGATCCATTGAGTCCCTAAGGATCCATATATCCTCACCACCATAGTGGTGATGCACTCCATCAAGAGGTCATCAATAGCCTCAATATGGATGATCGAACCCGATATAGGGTTCGTCCCTGTGCAGTAGCGAGCCACTAGGTCACCCACTTGATCCTCCCCTGACAGCTGGGGATCAATAGGAAGGCCCATCCCATGGAGTGGGAGCCCCATCAGGAAATAAACATCCTCGGTGGTCGAGAATGTCAGCTGCTCCCCTCTAACTATGAATCACTGTAGATTAGTGCTCCACATCCTAGTCGAATACTGCAGCAGGAACTCCTTCGATTGTATAAGGGGGCAGTCAAAGAACTTGAGAAACCTATAAGCTACCAAGTATCTCCTCACACCTGAATTCACTCTCACCGCCTCCTGTAAACGGTTCCATACATGCTCTCTCCAGTGCACCGGCATCGTGATTTAGGAGTCTTCTTATCACCTGCATCCATATAGACACACTTGATCAACCTCATCATCCATTAAAAAACATCAAAAATATATAAAATTACAACCCCTTAGCCTTTCCCACAGTGTGCAGATTTCACCCAGACAGGTGCCCACATGTGTGCACCTGTTCTTTGCAGAGTTGCACACTAATGTGCAACTATCTGAGAAAAAACCATGCATGACTGTGCAGCTATCAATCGGAAAGGTGCGCATCACATGCACACCTATATTTCCCACCCTCGTGCCCACATGTGTGGCTGTTTCAAACATAGTCACACACTATGTGTGGGAAATTGAGCTATACCCTTGCACATGTTCGCGTGTATTCCTCCTTTTCCCACGCATTGGTGGGTCCCTACCCTAAAAATCCCATGTACAGCCCTCTGTACAACCCCTATCTACAAACTAGGAATTTCACAAAGTGCGAGATGTTAGGGCCACTAACTTGTCTCTCGCCACTCCTAGATCAGCAGCCTCACACTGTCGCAATCTCCAAATATCTTCACATCTATCTTGTCAATTCAACAACAATGATAGGTACAAATGAGATGGCATTGTGGGCCCACCAACTATATATAGCCCCTTTTTCCCAACTTCCACACTCTGTTACAAGATCCTATAGCCTTCGTTTTACAATCCGTTCTCAGCCACGGGATCCTGGTCCCACCATATACACATTCACATTCCCCAGGTTATCATATGCACTTTTCCCAAGAGGAGCATTTTTCTCATGTCACGTTCAGGTATGAATGTTCACATTCAATTTTGTCCAATAGCCATTATATGTTCTTTATCATCAGATATTGTTCACGTTGGGAATTTGGTTTTCATGTGTGCAGGTACTTGTTCAACAAGCCTACAGCCCCTTCAGGTATATGTTCAACACTGGCATGTAATTATTCCATATGTACATCAATTGCATATCCCAGTCATACCCTCTTACATTTACCTTTAGGGTCCTTACATCCGGCTTTGCAATACCTTTACCTTTGCTACATTTGGGTATTATCACCTAGTATCACTATCCCCCATATGAGTTGTCCCATTCATAGTTCCCCTTGGCAAATTGACACTTATGTTGTTTTCACCCCCTAGGGGTGGGAGTCCTGATAGTCTTATGCACTTCCGAGAATGAACCCCATACTTCTTCTCATCATATTTCTACTCATCATATTTCTAACCTTCCCAATGGACTCCCAGGTCATATCATCTCAGTTCTATTGACTGCACCTCTGCAGTTTCCTTAGCCTTCCATCTCATCCACCATCAATTTTCCCATCTACAGATTGTCCTCCATCCATTTACCTAATACAAGAACCCACCCATGGGTGCCTCACCCTCCACCGGTTTTCTTTCACAAACTTGTTCCTTAACAATCCAAGCCATCTTTCATTGGGGCACCCATTTCTGTATCTGTATACTCAACCCAAAATATTCTTTATTTCTTTGGTAATTGTAAATAGCCTTTGTTACCAGCATATACTTAGCTTTTTCGTCGTCACCCTTGATGGCCTTCTTTTTCCTATCAAAGAAACCCATGTCTCCCTTGGTTGGGGAATCCACTCTCTTCTCACACCGACATCCTTCACAAACCCCGAGTATCCCAAGTCCATGTACCCACGATTTTTGAGTTTGTCTACTTTGTTAGCCTCTGGCACAGTTTAACCCCATATCTAGTCATCCCCCTGACACTAGATCCATCTTTACGGTTGCTTCCAATCATACTTCAAAATTCCCCAACCAAGGGCAATCTTGAGTCTCACCGCATCTTGACTTCGTTCATGCTACCCGTCAGTACCTGATATCATCTCAATGGATTTCATAAATCCCTTTGCTTCTTGAAGTTGCATCTCCCTTCCTGTCGACATCAGCATAGTTTCGAGAAGGGCAGCAGTATCTTGACTCTCATTACCTTTACAATGAGGAGTCTCCACAGAGAGAATTATCATTTCTCTCTCATTCCGTTGACCCCCATAACATTTGACTTCAGCAAACTCTCATGTTACGATGGTTCTTACTATGTGACTATTGCAGTTTTTTCATACCATCCGAAGACCTCTAAATTCGTTAGGCCATCAATGCCTACGAGTCATCGACAATTATTACAGTCGTCCTTGCCTCACTTCATAGTTTGTTCATCATTCAGAACGATCATATGTCGTTATCAACTACCCCCGAGGGTGCTATAGTTATCTACATTAACATTCATCTTCAGTTATAGTCTCACATTTTGGTTTCACGACACGAGCATGGGGTATGCCCACCTCGTTTGTACACAGATTTTATTTTTTCTCCCTAGAGAAAGTTTTGGGTCCCACAGTTTTCCCTCTCCCTCTAGTGGATCACTCTTGCAGTTTCTCTCTTCATTCTTCCTTACAATGGTACTCTCAGCAAAAGAAACATTGATGTATTTTGGTTGTATGTATGCTCCTAACCTCACACATCAGGGGGCATCTGTTATCACTGAAAAATCGTCTGCAACATTATATGGAAATGGTTGAAGAAACACATCAATGCCAGTAGCAATTAGTCCACCCACGACACCAAAATGCATCCATAAGGAAAAAAATTGTACAATCGGGTCAAAAATTAAAGTGCACAAATTCACCAAAGGAAGCACGCGCACAGTCCGCAGTATGCATAGACCAACACATCCCTCAGCACGCACAATGCGTAAAATGCATGACTATCTATGAAAAAAGATGCAAAATTTTATGAACGATGTATTTATGGATCTTGTCGGCCCCTCAGCCACTTTTATTCTAGCCCCCAAAGCGATTTGACAATCATATCTGAGAAAAATCTAGCTTGGGGGTTGGTCAAGGGCTAGAGAGTGCCCTAAAAGGCCCCTTGTTCACACTATGAACCAATTACATTTT